>JAATLQ010032597.1:0-14776 GCA_013421005.1 Heliconius erato x Heliconius himera
AAGTTACGCAAAAGGAAATTGAATAATTCTATACAGTGTTGCTAGTGATTTTTACAGTACTTCTTATATGTTAAACTTATAAAATATATAAAGTTAATGAATCTACTCAATTTGCCAATTAGTGCCAATACTATTATGTATAATTAAATTGATAATAACATACTCTTTTAATGTACTAAAATAAGTATATGATAATAGATAGAAATATTCCATATAGTCTTGGTCGTGCTGTTTAACACAAGATAATTTCTTATATTAGGATTGGTTATCGATATCGAATGACAATTAGATAAAGGGAAACACTCCGAAGAGGTACCTGACAGACAGCATGTTACGATCGACAATACTTCTTGTATTTATTGGTAAGTTTGACTTGTTTTTAAAAAATATATTATATATTTCTTTTATATTTTTAATTTGAACCAGATTAAAATTGTATCAAAATGAATAATAATATAAATAAATGTGCATCTCATCACATCTGACAATAAATTGTGAGAATAAAGTGTGTGAATAAAAGTTGAGAGTTTAATCCCTCTTATGTGTTATTACGTCATAATTATACTTTTTTATTAGCAATGTGGACGGTAAAATTAATGCATTATAGTGTATCCAAACATGTCTTGACACTATTTCACGGTGATAGTATGAATACTACGTTATAATATAATTTCGTACTACCCATCGCGTAAGTACATCCCACTGCACTTATAGGCCGAGATCCGAGTTTTTTTTTAATGAAACTTATTTTTAAAAATGATACATGGTAGTAGAATAGATTACACCAGGGTCGCCTAGAAGAATCATGCTACAATCACTTTTTATGGTAATGCATTTTTGGCGAAAAATTGCACTCATGTTTTTATGTGAATTCCACGCCATTTAAAAGAAAATCGCGTAAGTCTTGAAAATAACCTCGTAACAAAAGTTAAATTTTAACGAAAACTTTCAGAGGCGACTGGTCCTTGTGCGGAACAATATCTGAACGTGTTGAAAAATACACTTAAGGATATTTTGATATTAGTAAAGCTATCCTAGCAAACCTGTAAATTGATTGATATAAAACTTGAGTAGTTAATTTTAACTTTTACATGCCGTATAAATAATATTTCACTACTAAACCACTTATTTCTGCTAAATAATAAACTGAAATTCACTAAACCTAATGTGGGGTAAATTAGATATGTCCTGAGGTTCCCTACTCATAGAACACTGTTGATCCGTAGATCGAGTTACACTTTAATTATATATACATCCAAAATAAAAGTATAAATAAGTTTATAATAAGAACTACTATTTAACTTGAATAAAATTACCATTAAATTAGGTTTTCAAATTTCAATAATAGGCAATCATGTCCCAATGTACTGTGGACACGACGACTGTGGAATAAATCGTTGAATTATTTAATGAACTCGGTCTAGTAACAAAGCAAAGCACGACGTTGAGTTCTAAAACTCACAGCGCAATATCTCTAAAACTCAACGGAAAGTGAGAAACGAAGTGGCTTAACATTAGGTTCCCTCTGCTATATGCCGAATACATGAAGCAAAAAAAAAAGAATAGAAATTTATTTCTATAAACTTTTTGTCCACACAGTGCCACACACAATTCTAGTGTTTTTAAATATAAAAAAGAGACCTATGTGAATAGTGTTATAAGACCTATGTGAATCGATAAGTGAAATAACAATATCTGATAACAGAGTGCCACCTATTGGACTGGTCCTAAATGTAATATCTCTATGACCTATTTTGCTGAGACGGCGTCGACTGAGAAAAGATAAGAAAACTATTTTTTTTTCCAAATTTTCCAATTTACAGTTTGGAAATACCGAAAACTTCACATCACTTATGTATGTATAGATATGCCTGCAACATAAAATAAAGATAGTGCTAGATAAAGTGCACGCGGCAATGGTTGCGAATCTCAAAATCAAAAAGGTTATTATTTTTTTTCTTGCAATTATCGATCATGTATTTTTTGTTTAAGTTTGTTCTAAAGTTCTGTTCGAAGAGTTATTCCTGGATTTCAATACCAAGGTCTACCTATCTGCCTTCGACTCATCTTACTCCACTTCGCTTTGGGTTAATATCCTCGTGGTGGTTGGTTCATTGACTCTCATGTCTTGCAACATAATATCCAACCATCACTTTCTTGAGCGCTCGGGATCTCACTTCAGGGATAGATAGTTGCCGGTGCGCAAGGTAGTCGTGTTATCTCAGGCGACGCTCTTTAAATATATCTGCTACGTCACGGACCCTACCACTACCTCGAAAGAATACGAGTAGGTGATATATGTTTAGTAAATGGCTAAACGGCGTTACGCCGCATATTCAATTCAGTTTATTAAAAATCAAAAATCCGGTTATTGTGAAATTTAAACTGGTTTTTTTTAAACCTATATTTGGCCCGGTATCCCAGTAAGGTATAAATATGGGCGCTTTTTGAAGGTACCAATGTCTAGATACGTCAATGATGACAACTGAAATTTAGTTTTGTAATTTACCTTACAGACAAATACATGAAAGATACATATTAAAAGGAGGGCTCGAGGAGTTCGATCTCAAAGTTAGTCCAAAAGTAAGTTACAACATTTTTGTTTTAATTTAAAATTTTATAATTTATATAGTTTTAATTTAAAAGAAATTTTAGTAAGAAGATATATTTTATTGTTATTGTAAAACACTTATACTTATTGGTTTTTAGATATTTTTCCTATTTCCTCAATTGTTAGTCACAATTGTTATCAGTCTTAGTAATAGGAAGGTACTTATGTTTATTGCGTTGTTTAAAATATTTTGTTAGGTATCTATATGTGTAATTTATCAAACGTAGGTAAGAAACTGTCATGGAGCGAGTTATGAATAATAATTACGAAAAGTACATAAAGCTACTAACAGATTACAAATTTGTAAAAGACATAAAAAAAGACGATAGTATAAGAAATTAAAAAATTATTAGCGTCATTTACAATTCTGTTTTCTGTTAGTAACTTTTTTATATTACAGGGCAGGCAGAGGGAACCTAAAAGTAGTTGTAGTTATTCTTGAGTGACTCAGAACTGAGCGCCGTGTTACACGAACAAGGAAATGAAAATATTTCATTTCCCCGAGTAGAATTGAACTCACAACTGTCGACATTACAGTCGCACGCTTGTGCTCCTGCGCCACTCAAAAATCAATATGACGATGTCAGTCTGTAGCAGAGTGCTCGCAGCTATTGCGGTCGCCGTAGTCAGGATATTTTCAGTACAATTCTCAATTTCACGTTCATACGACTTAACATTATTCGACATAATAATAAATAATACACTTAACTAGCAATATTATTTTATTAAGTTTTACCCGTCGGAAAAGTTTTGGGATGAAGTCTTATCTATTGACTTTGAAAATTTTATCATACTATAAGTATTTCTAAGGTAATTTTATCTGCAAAATGAAGTTGACAAAAGTTACCAATGCAGAAGAATTATTTGGCTCCAACTCTGATGATTATTAAATTTTTTAAACTCTCAATAAACCTTATTTCACGTTTAAGTCATACAGTCAGTAAGTAATTTTGTTAAAGTCTTTTCTGTACTTATTGTGAAAGTATGTATAATTATAATTTATGAAAAATATTTTAGTAGTAGCAGTGCAGTAGTAAGCGGATCAAATGAATTTAATTTAATTTTATCATTTGCATTGTTGTTATTGATTATTTTCTTTTCATTAAAGAAAAAAAAATGGAAATGTGAATATTACACACCTATTTAGTTATGAGGCCAGTCGTGGCGCAGCGGCACGAGGTGTGACTGTAAAACCGACTGGTTGTGGGTTCGATCCCCACTCGAGGAGATGAAATATTTACTTAAATTTATATTTCCATTTCTTCGCTCTGGCGTCGAGGTTAAGCGCGGCGTTGAGCTCTGCCACTCAACACGCAATGCCTCCAGAATTCGGCAGAAAGTGGGGAACGGTGTGACTTAACACTAGGTTCCCTCTGCCTACCCTGCTGTGTGCGGGATACAGCGTGAAGCTGATTTATTTTTATTTTATTTAGTTATGATTGAACTAAATGCTATAAGTAGAACTATTAGTTATGTTTATTATTGTTTTTTTTTAATTATCAAGTTCAAGTAAAAGTTTGTTTTATCTATATTAGAAACAGTTGTTTCAATGATTTCACCATTTATGATCGTTCTGGCACCAATTACGATTGCTCTGGTAGATTTTTTTTTTTAACTTAAATATTGTTGTTATATTTTTTTTAAACTTTAAATTTTTAATTATTAATGTTTTATTAAATCGAATGCCAATAGAAAATATATATAGTAAAATAGAAATAAAAGTGTTTAAAGTTGTGGGACAATCTAATTTTGGTAGGGTATTTTTTATAAATACACTACTATTTGAACGTGTCTCTTTTAAATGAGATAAAATTCCCATTAAATATCAATAATTAAAAAGCACTATAGCCATCACACGAATACGTCCGTTTTATACGTTAATTTTTAACTGACTTTTGTAAGAAAAGGAGATTATCAATTCGACTGTATTTATTTTATGCTTGTGTTACCTTAGAACTATTGACTGGGTGAACCGATTTTGATGATTCAAGACTTTTTACAAGGTTTACTTTTCATCAGAAGTGAGATTTCTCATCGTTGCATTTCTTTTCAACCAATTTCAAAAAAGAGGATGTTCTCATTTTCTCAAAAAGGGAAAGGTTCCCAATTCTCCCGATTATTTTTTATGTATGGTCTTGTCAATATGCCATATATATGATTGAAGTTTTACATAGGTCTACCCATCACTTAAAATCGAAAATTTAATTATTTTTTAACAATTAAAAACCGACTTCAAAAAATAAAATAAAAAATAATAAATAAATTTACTTAACGTAAAGTAAAACGTACTTTGATTTTATTACGCAATACCATGCAATACCACTAGAGTTCGGCTACAAGTAGGGAATGGAAGTTAAAGTTAAAGTTAAAGTTTAATGGAAACGGAGTGTCTTAGCACTACGTTTGCAGGTTCCCTCTGCCTACCTCCTATGTAAGGGGTACAGTGTAAAGCTAAAAAATTTTTCAGCGACGCTGGCGCAACAATCTTTGCAGTTACCAGAACAAACTGTTCAAGATGACGTCAAACTCATCATTGGAGGTCAACCTACTACTGTGGAGAAATATCCCGTCGTAGTGCAAGTAAGATATAATCAGCATAAAAAATAGATTATTAATCTTATGATGTAATGCTTCGAAAGGGCGTTTATATTACAAAATTTATAAATTATTTTACTAATTGTTAGAGGCCAGTCGTGGCGCAGAGGCACAAAGTATGACTGCAAAATCAACTGGTTGTGGGTTCGATCCCCACTCGAGGAAGTGAAATATTTATTTACATTTATATTTTCACTTCTACGCTCTGGTGTCGAGGCAAAGCGCGGCGCCACTCAACGCCGCCACTCAACACGCAATGCCTCCAGAACTCGGCGGAAAGTGGGAAACGGAGTGTCTTAACACTAGGTTCCCTCTGCATACCCTGCTGTGTGCGGGATACGGCGTGAAGCTGATTTGAGTTGTTCAATATTTTAGTTTACTTGTTTAATATAGTTGTTTACCTGTTCAATATTTTTTTTTGTATTTGAAGCCGTCATGATGCAGGGGCACAAGCGTGATACTATAAACGCGACGGTTACAAGTTCGATTTCCGCTACGAAATTTTTAAAATTTTCGTCTCGTCGCACTGGTAACGAGGCTAAGCACAGTGTTGAATTCCACCACTCAATGCAATGCTTTAAGAATTCGGTGGAAAGTAGGGATCGTGTCTTAACATTAGGTTTCCAGGTTTCTTCTGCCTATCCTGCTATGTGGAGGATACTGCGTGAAGCTAAAAAAATAATAATATATTTAATGTTCGCAGGTCTTGTATTTAGGTCAACTTGGTTGTGGAGGGACGCTTATCAGTGAGAGACATGTACTGAGCGCGGCCCATTGTTTTGTTGCAGAGTAAGATATTTTTTTTATTTATATACTTTTCCCCTTTGGCACATAGCCACCTAGCATGCCAATTAGAGGTACCTAACCTTACGCGGATGTATCTAGCACGAAAAACTTCATTTTATATTTGTGCTTCTTCTAAAATATTGTAATTCAATATCCAGTTTAACGACATTTATTAAATTTATATATTAAAATCTCATAACAAACATGAGTTTCGCAAAATAATAGTGTAATAATGAAGAGTAAGAAGAAGGGCGGAGAAATTATTATTAAGCCATATTTTGACACCGCGACGAGACCTTCGGATCTTTAGAACCAGTTGACTGTGGACATTAGCAAACATCCTGGTTCTCAAGGCAGAACTTTCTCTACTGTCTGTTTCTGATGCTAAAGCTTTAGAATTCTACACAAATTTTGTCAACTTTAAATAACAAACTTAGACTTATTCTTTATCGAACCAAGGTGATATGATATATCAATGTTGATCATTTCAACGCACACTGAAGCACATTTAATACGAAACTTCTGAGTTCTTATCTACACCACTAGCAATCTAGGAAACAACAGAATCTTCCTTTAAAAGAATGCTTATAAGGTATTTTTTTTTCAATAGAAACTCAACAACTACTACTAAATACATAAACTACTAAATAGATAGGTATCTATTTAAAGTACTTATTTATATATGTAGTTATATACATGTATAAACTGTATACATTTAAACTGCATACATGTTTTCTGTTACTAATATATTTTTTGTATTTGCAGAGGTCAACTTGTGAATCCTGCACACTTTGCGGTACGAGCTGGAGCGACATATTTGAACTCAGGTGGATATATATATATAAAAATCTAAATCAGCTCCACACTATTTTTTTTTTTCAGGGGCGAGCTACACTCGCCCCTCCCAGCCCGGTGACGCTGTCAAGACCATTCCAGGTCAACAGCATTAAAGTCCATTCGAAAAAAAAAAAAAAAAAAAAGCTTCACACTGTATCCAGCACACAGCAGGGTAGGCAAAGAGAACCTAGTGTCATAAAGC
The DNA here is from genome assembly GCA_013421005.1 of Heliconius erato x Heliconius himera. Classification (NCBI taxonomy): domain Eukaryota; kingdom Metazoa; phylum Arthropoda; class Insecta; order Lepidoptera; family Nymphalidae; genus Heliconius; species Heliconius erato x Heliconius himera. The sequence continues at coordinate 7,032 of JAATLQ010032597.1, forward strand.
ACTCCATTCCCCACTTTCTGCCGAATTCTGGAAGCATTTCGTGTTGAGTGGCAGAACTCAACACCGCGCTTTTCCCGTGACACCAGAGCGAAGTCATTTATTAACTAATTTTTTGTTAGATATTTATGATAATAAAGTGATTTAAAAAAAAATAAGAATAAGGGCGTCGTGGCGCAGGGGCACAAGTGTGCCGTCGCGTTTAGGGCTCGAATGTACTAAGGGAATGAAACATTTGTTGTCCTTTTCTCGCTCTGGTAACAAAGCAAAGCGCGGCGTTAACTTCCGCTGTTTTTTTAAATGGCAACGGAGTGTCATAACACTAGATCACCAGGTTCCCTCTGCCTACTCCAAAATTTGCGGGATACAGTGTAAAGCTACCTTTCTATAATCTGTATAAAACATTCAGCGTGTATCTATAAAAAAATATCTTGTAGGATCAACACACAAATTGTATATTGTAGTGTTGATGATATGAGAATAAAAGTCTACTTACGAATAGCACTGAGTTTAATCAACACCACTTTAAATGTACATACAGAAAGTCAACCACAAACATATATATATATATATATATATATATATATATATATATAATAGAACACGAAAGACAATAATTTAGAATAAAGTACTAGATAAAACAAAGGAACGTATGGGAAGCGCATCGAGTGGCAAGCATCGACTGTGATAATTAAATATGCCGTCGACAAGGGGGTAGGCGTAAATATTACGATTCACCTTATCGGTTCAATCGACGGCAGTGAGTGCTTTCATATAAATAAACTAAATACGAATACTTACTACAAAATATATAAATTCTATTAAATGTATGTAGGTATATAAATGATAAATAAATAAATTACAATATTGAAATAGATAAATGACACACATTAAATAAACTATAAAAATATATATAATAGTTCCCTACATATATAAAATGGCATTTCAGGTGGATCGTTACACTTGGTATCAGAGATAGTGGTGCACCCGCGGTACGCATCACACGATCACGACATCGCGGTGATGGTGCTGTCGACGCCGGTGCAGTGGTCCAGCAGCGTGGCGAGGGCACACGTCGCAGCGTCCGGCTCGCAGATAGCGGTCAACACTAGCCTTATAGCGGTGGGCTGGGGAAGGACGAGCGTAAGTTATGGAGTTATGGAGACTTTACGATAATTATATTTTTTCTAGGATCGTGCTTTATTCTTATATCTCCATATGCCAAACGCTATAGAGAAAATTTTATACGTTTTACGTCTATTATACTAAAGAGAGGTCTCTTTAGTATAATAGACTGTGTTCTCTCCCTTCTCTGTGGTCTCTTACTCATTATTCACGCAAACAATAATTCTCAATTTAATTTCAATACTTAATGATCTTAATATTAAACGTAAATCCTACTATTAAAAATATCTATCTCGTTCTAGCTTTCCTGGTGAGTAGCATTGATAAATTAAATACTAACTAATTACAGCTTTCATCAGGTGTATCGGAGGTACTGAACGAGGTGGAAGTGCTGAAGGTGGATGACGCCACGTGCAGGTTGAACTATGAGTATCTTGGACAATCTCTTAATAAGGAGTATCCTATCACTGATCACATGATCTGCGCAGGGTGGCTCAATGTTGGAGGTGTGTTTTTTCTACCATGTATATGCTTTAATTCGGAATATTTTTTTAGCTTCACGCTGTATCCTGCATATAGCAGAGTAGGCTATTAAAACAGTGGTTCACCACTCTCCGCCGAATTCTGAAGGCATTGCGTGTTAAGTGGCGGAATCCAACTCTTTTCAGAGCGAGCCATTTCATCGAGTGGGAATCGAACCCACAACTGTCACGCTATATTCACACCTTTGTACGAGTTGTCCAAGTTGCCCTGTCTCTAGAAATATCGATATTCCTCCATTCGGGAGAATGAATTATTTATTTATTAATATTTTCATTTCTTCGCCCTGGCACCAAAGCAAAAACGCCGCTGTTGAGTTCTGACACTCAACACGTAATGTCTCGAAAAATTCAACGAACACAAAAGTGGGGACCATTCCACACTTTCTGTCGCTCGTGTCTTACTTAACTTTAGGTTCGCTGATATTTGCGATACAGCGTGAAGCTGAAAAAAAATTGGAGCCTCAAAATATTTTTTAATTAGCAACCCTTGATTCAATTTAACACCCCTACAAACTAAGTGCAATAGAAGATTGTAAACAACACAATCAGTAATAAAAATAATACAAAGGAAAAAATATTTTAATTAACAGTTAAGAGTTTTATTTAGTTTTATAGTCTGTTTTCTTTTCCGGTTACATAAAACGTTGTGTTATTATAAAACGTTAGGTAAAGATGCGTGCCAGGGGGACAGTGGGGGCCCGCTGCTGAGAGGCATCCTGGTGGTGGGGATCACCTCGTGGGGCTACAGCTGCGCACACCCTTCCTTCCCCGGAGTGTACACGAGAGTCAGTGAATACACTACCTGGATTAATGACACGGTAAATGCTATTTTTGTACATACCTACGTACTTATATACCTACTGTATAGATACGATTCAAACATTAATATATGTCTATATATTACCTAATAATACCTACTTGCAGCGTTTACCTGTAAACGTGACGGTAGTGAAATCGATTCCCACTCGGAGGAATGATTATATTTATTTCTTCGCTTTAGTAGAAAAAGGGCAGCGTTGAGCGCCGCAACTCAACAAGATATGTCGCGTAAATTGCTCGAAAGCAGGAAACGGACTTTCATAAATGACACTAGATTCCCTCTCTCTACCTTGATATGTAAAAAGAGCTTGAAGCTGCTTTTTTATAAATATATAAAGTAGAACTTGTAATCGTTAATATTAATCATAGTCGTGGAATCTACAAATATTCCACGTTATTATATACTTATGAAAAAATGATAATATTTTTACTCTGCTTGGTTTACCAAAGTCTAAAACTGAATCCAGGTGAGAATAAACGCAACTATTTAATACACAATGTAAAATGAGTGAATGAGGATTTATTTTCTATTTTCTTTTAATTTTCTTTTTTGTTTTATTTCACATCCATATTTTTTAAATAAAATATTAATTTCTGTTTAATTTGTATCAGGTGTCGAGCGTGTCGTTCGTAAGATTGAACGCAGCTGCCACGCTTCATTTCCACGTTGTGTTACTAGTTTCTACAATCTTTATATTGGTAAATATTGTACTTAACGCGTCATATATTATTTTAAAAATAAGTATATATGCAGGGGTGCTGCTGTGCCTATTCTCCTCGTACGGGATACAGCGTAAAGTAAAAAAATAAACTACTGTTTGACACTTCTACAGATTGGTTATTTCAATTATCAATTCAAAAAATGTCTTTATTAATACTTTTTAGAAAACTTATAACAAAATTAACGTAGCGGGTATTGAAACCGTCCAAGGCTTGGACGGTTTCCAAAAGGCGCGGTTTCCAAGCTCCAAGCGCTCTGACCGCTAAGCCATACGTTCTTATCAAGCTACGGCGAAATTCTTACACGCTTGGTACAACTTATTTATGTTGTTAGCATCTCTGTGGCACTTTAACACTTTAAAATTGTTAAAAATATTGTCTTTATTAGTATAGTTTTTTTATTATATTGCAATACAAAATAAAAGAATATTTATATTGCAATATAAAATATCTGAATATCAAAGTTTAATGATTAATCTACTTAATGACAACATTATGCACTTAGAACATTTTTAAAGTTTTGTGTTAATAAAATTTTTTTAAACCTCTTGTCAGTCTTCTGGAATTCTACAAATATACATTAAATACAGATTTTATCTTTTAAATGTTATTTTATTTTCAGATCTGGTGAAATGAAAGTTCCTATTTAAAAAAACCACATAGACCACTCTTAATTATTATTATTTTACACTGATTATTTAAATTTCAAGGATAATTTTCTAACTTGTCTAAGCAAAAATAATAGCTTTATGTTATATACCAACCCTTAATAGCATAAAATTTCAAATTTTATAGTTTATTTTTATTTTCTTGTATGTGTTATCTACACTGCGTTTCTGATCGTATATCGTTCATGTGATCACTGATGTTGGGTGTACAATTATTAACTTTGTAACTATACTTTAGATCTAAGACTTATTGTAAATCTGTTTTGTGATCCTTTTGATTCTAAATAAAAAAAAAAAAATTCTCATTAAATAAGTACAATTTTTTATTATATTTTGTTTTATTATATCCTGTTTTAAATGATAGTGATAATTTAGTACATTTATTAAATAAAAAATATTTTCCATCTTTACACTTAATATTGTATGTTTATTAAGGAGTATCCTCTTAAATAAATTGTTAAAATAACTTTAAGAATTATGTAGGCTTCAAAAAATACATATATATTTTGTAATTAATTTTCTGTTCTATTATAATACCTCGAAAATGAATAGAATACGTAAAATGCGTAGGTGATGTATGAAATAGTTTTATTGAACACTTAGTACTAGTTATTCTGCTACTACTAGTAATTCACTAGGTATTCTGTTTAACACCTAATCCGCAGCCGGTAATGTATGTATAAGAGAGCTAAGGAGGGCGTGACGTGCAGGCACTTAGGATTTTTAGAGTGTGTCACATAACTAAGGTATTTTCAATAGACCGGGAGGACAACAGCTAGTCTAAAATAAAACTGCATTCTCTAGATATCACATATGAATATTTATTTAACGATAGATATATGTTACACGTATAATAAATATAAGGTACAAGGTGATACGCTACACACGTCATGATGGCCGCACCGCCAGCACCACCACTTGCCGGTACAGCGCTGCAAACAAACAACAAATTGTTCACTGGTTGTCTGCAAAGTCGGTTTACGGACAACAAAACATTGATTAAAAACTGCATACTTTTATAAATTGAATTGAATTACCATCACTAATTATATACAAAAAGTTGATTGATTTTTTTTTTTGTGAAAAATTGACATTTATTCTCACTCGTAAATTTTAACATTTTATTACTTAAAAAGTACAGAATAATTACAAGTCACAATGTTAACTTATGCCGATCGCTCCCCTCTACCGCTAGTTCTGCGCTCTCGCTTGCACACTCGGCTCAGGCGGAACGTAACAATGAGTCTGTTTTTTAGCGTTCATCGATTTATATACGTGTTATTACGAAAATGAAAAATATATAATCAATACGTATTTAATACGAAAATTTAGAATTTATTGTTGAGCAGTGAACAATGTTTGAATGCATATGTGATGATTGTGAGTTTGTACCTTTGTCGGTGAGAGCCTCATCGACGAACAGCTCGCCGACGAGCTCCGCCGCCACCACCTCGCGCTCGTGGCGGGGCACAGCGCCGGGCGCGGGCGCGGCGCTCCACCGCGCCAGCTCCGCGCTCACGGCGAGGCGCAGCGGGCCCGCGGCGGCGCTGGGCCGGTAGCGGCTCTCCACGAAGCGAGTGAACCCGTCGTCCAGCGCCAGCGAGCGGTCGAGCACGGTGCAGGTGAGCGCGCGCGCCGGGTCCACGATGAGGTAGCTGCCGTCCCCCGCGGGGGCGGGCGCGGGCGAGGCGGGGCGGGGCGCGGCGGGGGCGGGCGGCGCGGGGTCCACGATGACGTGCCGCTTGCCGGCCAGCGCGTCCTCCAGCACGTAGCAGCGCGAGCGCGCGCGGTCCGTCAGCACGTACGTGTCGGTGTCGGCCAGCTCCGCGTCCGCCATGTCGGCCATGTCCCCCATGTCGGCCAGGTCGGCCATGTCGGCGTGCGGCGCGTCGCCCGTCTCCTCGCACAGGGAGGTGTTGTCGCAGGAGAGCTCATCAAGCGCACTTTCGCCACCGAATTGAGTCTGAGAGAGATCGATTTTGTCTTTTCCTGAAATATATTCAAAAGTTTATTTAGATCAATGAATATTTACAATTTACAAACATTTATTCAATCATAGTGTATATGATTAAATAATACGATATAGTATTATTTTTTTCTAAATAATAATCAATGATTGGTTTGCCTTTAAAGTTCTATACGTATGTATATTTTTACAAGGAATAGTTGACATTTATGTAATAATAAGCAGTAGTAAGTGGAGTACCGTGCGCGGCGGCGTCGGGCAGCAGGCGGCACAGCGCGTAGGAGCGCAGGGGGGCGGCGCGCGCCACCTGGAACCCGCCCACGCCCACCACGCCCACTACACCGGCGACGCCTGCGCCCTCTTTCTCTATAAATATATATTTTTATCTTTCCGCTGTATACTGCACGTAACAAAGTCAAAGGGCACCTAGTGTTAAAGCTACCCACCGAATTCTAGAGATATTGCGTGCTGAATGGCGCAACTCAACACTGCACTTTGCCATATTACTGGAGCGAGGAAATGAAAATATTTAACTTCCTCGAGTGGGAATCGAACCCACAACCTACATCATTTATAGTCGCACGCATGTACCAATGCGCCACGACTGACGTCAAACTATAAATATGCAATGCACTATTTATTTTAATATTCAACTCATATTTTGACGTGACGCAGAAACTTATTGTCTAACAAGCCCACTGCTTGCGCTTATGATCCTACAAGACGCTTCTCCCGAGTATCATCTATAATTTGAATTTCATCTTTATTTCTTTGCTCGGGTGAATAGACAAAGCGCGACGTAAAGTACCGGTTTAGATTCCCCATTTCTACCGTGCTACAAAAGTAAAATAAGCACAATGATTGTTGATTTAATATTTATATGTAAACAAACAACTACTCTATTATATGACAATTCTTTTTTCGTTATTCCTATATAATAATAAATCAAAGTAAAATAATAATACCTTGAAATGTGCTGCCAGCGGCATCACTGATATCAGCGACATGCTCGCCATACGCGTCCTGCAAACACACAGTGTATTACGTATCAAACATCGAGTCATCGAAACCGGTGATGTTGTATTTCAAATCTGCATGAATGAATAAAGATCTATGCAGAATACTAAGAATACCTTCTGTCAGTTACAAAAATTAAAGGTGGAAAACTTTGAAACGGAGTGTCTCGACTCTAGGTCCGCTTTGCGTACTATGAAGTATGATTTATAAAATTTAAGGCAGAAAAAAATATTTAAAGCCAAAACAGGAATTAATATGTCTCTTATTATTACAAACTTTAATTAAATTATATAATCCATGTCGACCAAACAAACAACTGTTCATAACAAACTGTCAAAAGCAAATACGTCGTCACCCAAAGGGCAGAGTAGTCAATTTCATGTTCTTCGTAGGCCCCATGCCAACACATGAAATTATACTGTTTTTTCATGAATTATTTTTTAATATAATTATTTCTAATCAAATAATTTTATTTAAACTAACCTTAGGCGCAGCATGTTTATAATGCAAGCTAATTTTGCTAAGCTCGTGGTCGAGGTGTGCAAGGCGCGCCGCATGGGAGCCTTCGCCCTCGGTGCCCTCACCCTCGGCGCCCTCGCTCTCTGCGTTAACAGTGCCCTCTACTGCTGCGCTCGTTGAAGGTACGCCCTCAGTACTGTCCATGCCCTCCCGCTGCAATTACACATTTATTTATATATGACAAATATGCAATAACCTTTGTGTACCAGTGAATTTTTAAAATTTCCATACAATTTACCTTTGTAAATAAGTTGCAATGTGCATAAAAATTCTAACTTAGCTTGATAAGAATGAATGGCTTAGGAGTCAAAGCTTTTAGACGATTCCCAAGAGGCACATTACTATACATAATCTAAACATTGATAAGCGAAA
>JAATLQ010032599.1:0-14784 GCA_013421005.1 Heliconius erato x Heliconius himera
CCATTTTTTTATTAAAATTTTAATAGTAAATCTAACCGTAAAAGATGCTAGTTTTCAAACATTTAGGTCACAGAGTAACTAATTCGTAGACGCTACATGCAGGTCGACCACTGACGGCTCGCTGCCACCTAATTGTATTATTACGGTCACAACCCATTATCTACATACATCCTGTTTCATACACGAGTGGTTCACTCGCTACTAAGTCAGTAACTCCAAGTTACTAGATAGGTCTACGTGAATATACCGTTTTGGAAAACGTATTAAAAACTTCACGTATCAGGATTTGAACTCGCTCTTGCAAATTGTTGCGTTCTAATTGTTATACTTTTCTTTAAAAGTATTTTTCTTTTCAAATCCTCAATTAATAACAATTATATATAATATAATTTGAAAATCTTTAAAATATAATATCATAAATATTTTATATTTTTAAATGTTTTTAGGATATTATTGTAAATTATGTTAAATTGCAATGTGTTTCGTATTGAAATTTTGGTTAATTAAAAAAAAACTTTTTTTTCTTCACGCATCATCTCAGTTTTACGGGGAACAGTAGATCTAGAGTTTGTCAATCGAGGAAATAAAATATTTCATTTTCCTTTCGCTCTGGTAAGGAGACGAAGTACGGCGTTGAGTTCTGCTACTCAATACACAATGCCTTCAGAATTTGGCGAAAAGTGGAAACGGAACAGAGTGTCTTATCATTAGGTTCCCAGGATACAGCGCGAAGTTTAAAAAAAATCGAAAGTGTTCCTGTCACGTTTGCAATTTTCTCAACTGCTACAATGACCTCGCCCAAAAATATAATGTGATGCACAAAAAAAAACCATACACTGATATCAATTCTATCAATTTTATTACACTCACTTTTCCAAACAAAAACTAAAAATGGAAACAAAAAAATCTTGTGAACTTTTACAATGCACACAAAATTTGTACATTTTTGAATACTGTGTATTTTTCAGTACAGAGAGAGAATATTCTATTTGTTCTATACCATTGTATCACACTCATTTGTAACGATCCATACCAGAACTAAAATGTGTAGGTAAATAATATAATTAATTAAAAAAAAATATAAAAAAAATATTATAAATACATATATTTTATTATTTATTTATTATTATATTTTTTTATTTATTTTATAATTGATAGTATTATTTAATTTATAGCTGAAGATAAATACAATCTTATAAATCATAGTTTAGTTCAGTTCTTTAATTACGTGTTCCATTCGCAAGTAATATTAAAGTGACGTAATATATCGTAGGTAAAACACGCAGATATAATATATATTTATTAAAAATAATGTAATAATTATATTTAATCACTGTATGTTATAATTTAAAATAAATAATAATAAAATAAAAAATAAAAGTAAAATATCATCTTGGCTGAATAAGCTACTGTCTACGTCAAAGTCAAGGAAAAGAAAAGAAAGAGAGGGGAGATGGCGGACGCGTCTTGGGAAGGATAAATGTTACAAATGTTTAGATAAGTTTTAATTTATAATTAATATGTATTTAGTTATATTTAATATTTAAAAAGTATGTGAGATTATATCTTCAATTGTGATATAAGTATTCGTGGCTACTAACATAAGTTATAAGTGCTTTCACTGGTTACAATTGTTTGTCTTGGAATACTTTTTCGGTAAGTTTTTAATAGCTTATTTTTAAAACAAAGAAGAGTAATATTAATGCGTGTAATGCCATTAACATACAAAGATACATATTATTTGATTATTAAGTTGAAATAAATGCACATGCGGTATTTTAGGTGTGTGAAATTACTATGTTAATAGGTAATACGTAGAATGCTTGCCGCCATTTTTGTTAGATGCGTGTGTATGAATCGTGTAATTAAAGTTATATAGGTTTGGTAAATTATATTTATAAATTGTTTATACATATTCATAAATATTAAAAATATTGCTGTAAGTTTCATTTATAATATGATTTAAAACTCTTTTTTATATCAAATTACGTGTTTGCAATTTATAAATAGTATATAATATGAGTCTATTTAATGTCCTACAATAAAGGTAATCTGACAATAGATTTAATTAAATATCATAAAGATATTAGACAGTAACAAAATAATAATTATAAATTATTTTTACGATTGTCAGAGTTCATTGACCCTACGTTTTACTAATAACTGATATTGGAGTGGGGATTGCTATGGCCTTTAATTTTTACACCGCGATCGACGTTGTCTCGCGTGTCGTGTGCGCTTACGACGCATAAGCGATGCTTGTATGGTATTGAACATACGTCTACTACGTCTATGTACAGTACAGTTTCTACAGTTGTTCTATAACTCGTTGTATGATGAGTAGGTGTGTGGTGCCATTTTATGTCCTGGAACTCCGGTGTATGTAGTAGTGTCCGCCTATGAGTCTAACAATTTGCTTTCATGTAGAAAACAAATGAGACGCGACTGTGGGGGGTGTGCCGCGTGCGTTTATTTAAAATATCGGCCGCCTTGCGGTAGTGCGTTCGATCCAACGACTTATATTGATCTCACAAATCAATCAACATCATAAATCATCATTCTAATACAATTTTAATATAAACGAGCGTAACAAGTACTCTCAGAAAGATCACACACAAACATCCACGGTGTAGGGGCGCCGGGCGGGGGCGGGGCGGTGCCCTTGCGCTTACTTCCTTTTATTATAACTAACGATTGTGGACAGTTATAGTGGTAAGATAGGACGTCTTCGATATACTTAAGAAATGGAGATTGAAACGGACAGACTATGACATTTTATTTATCATAATATATTTTATTTGTATTTATATTAAATTTATGGCACATTTCATATTAATACTGTTACCTCTGAATCTCTAAAAGATCTTGGATTAATTACGATCTCTACGAACGGGTTCTATCTATATTAGACGTATCACGAGCCATACTAAAATATAAAAATTATTATTTAAATAATTTTATTTAAATATTTTATTGAGTAGAGTGGGGAGCCAGAGCAGTTACACGTTGTTGCTGACGTCTGCTTCATATTCGTATTACGAATATGAAGAAATGCTGTTTACTGCACAGTTTATATTTACTTTAAAACTTTTTAGTTTCGCAGTACTACGGGGTCTGACTCCTATACACGATGGTTGCGAGCTCGATTTCTACTCAGGGAAACGATTGTATTTCTATTATTAATATTTCTCCGCTCTAATAGACAGAACGTGGCGTTGATTGCTACCATTTAATATGAAAATTATATAAAAAATATTATTATAAAAATATATATATTATTATTATTAAATTAAAATGTAATATTTTGTTTTGAAAATTGGCCAGAATGTGGAAGGAACGGAACCTCAGATTCCATCTATCTATTAAAGTATGCGTAAAATAAAGCGAATATTGATTACTTGTGTCAAATAGTTAAATATTTAAATTGATATGAGTGTAGATAAAATCCGTGATTAACCATATCACCTTAGTATCAGTGTGCCTATGTATACAGAAAAGCAATGTCTTGAGTTGAAGCGGAAAATGGCGAATGGAGTGTCTTGAAGTGTCAAGACGCTTATTCTTCTTCTTCTTTTATCTTTCTGCCTATATTGTAAAGCGTGAAACTAAACTTGAATAAAATGTCCATTGAGGCGTGAAGAAGCTATTACAGTTTTTTATAAATAAACTGCCAGCGAAACTTAACATCGCGCTCTGTCTTAATTAATAGAGGCGATATCTATAAATGCTCATTAAAATAACACATTGTAAAAATTTACATAATGCTTTAAAATAATATCGTGAGATGACGCTTGAAAAAATATTATGCCACTTCGGGCGGCGTGTTTGTATTACTTATTAGAAGATTTTCGCAAATCATCAAATAATAATATTTTGTTTAAATATAACGTTTACTAAGTGCTTCCATTATAATTGATATATTAATCTCTTAGAGTCCAGTCGTGGTTCAGAGGCACAAAGTAAACGACTGTAAACGGGACAGGTTGTGGGCTCGTGACTCGAGAAAATGAATTATGCCATAAAAAACATCCTGTAAAAAAACCCAAGTCTCGCAGCTCAATCTGTCTACCGTAAAAAGTTGTGAGATCCATGTAATACCAAGTCGGTTAATCTATTTAGTATCTACTTAAAGGACCTTCTGTCTTAAGTTATTACATAAGTTATTATCATGCCAATATTAAAAATATTTTACGTTTTAAACAAATAGATCGACTTGGACATCGCATGATTTGATTATTAGTATGTATCACACTACACAGCACGACGGGCCAGCAACCGAATTCCTTACCAGAGTCCTTCCGAATATGTCTGTTATGTCTTTCGATAGGTTGTGTTTTCATGCGATAACGTAACATACAAATAATACAAGAACTTCAATAAGTACAAGAATATATTTTACATTGTACATCACACTTACAGGCTAGTTCAACATGATTATGAATAAAAACAAATGTTACAAAACCAAATATCTTACACCTAAATTAAAAAACAATAAAAACAAACTTATAATAAATAATGAAATTTATTTGACAACCATATTACCAAAATTAAATTAGCTTCATGCTGTATCCCGCACACAGCAGTAGCAGAGGGAACCTAGTGTTAAGATATATATATATATATATATATATATATATATAAAAAAATTATAAAAATTCATAATAATTACAAACAAAAACAGTTTTCTATTCACATTGTAATAAATATTTTTTTAATTTTAACTTAACTTAGCTTCACGCTTTATCCCTAGCGGGGTAGTCAGAGAGAACGGAGCGCCAAACGCTACGGTCTCTACATACCTCTTCGCCTCGTCCACTGTCATCAACTTCTTCATATTTGCCCTCCGGCAGCATGAGGACCACCCTCATGCTTTTTACGTGACCTTCCTCCAGTATCTTTGATACTGTGTTTTCAAAGGTCAACCGAGGTCTCCTCCTACCTCTCTCACCGCTCACTTTTCCATCATAAATCTTTGTTGCCATTCTTCCATCACTCATTCGTTCGGCGTGCCCAAACCAGCTGAGCACGTTTTTTTTCATTCTCACCGTGACATCCTCTCCATCCGCTAGTACCTGCCATTCTGTGTATCTCTTCATTGCGGATTCGATCAGCTAAGCTGACTCCGCATATCCTACGAAGAGATCGCATCTCCACGGCATTCATCTTTCTTTCATTCTTCTTCTGTAATACCCACGTTTCGCTACCGTATAACAGCGTCGGTACCAACACTGCATTGTATACGGCCAAACACGCAGCTGTGCTGACGTTTCGCCGTCTCATCAATGCAGCTAAGGCTCCTTTAAACCTGTTACCGGTAGCAATACGCCTTTCCACATCCATCTCGTATTTTCCATCTCTACTGAACATACTTCCCAAATATTTATATAACTTTTAATTTTGTTTTTAATAATGTGCTGGAGTCTAAAAATATCAATATTTGCCATGTTAAAAATTAAGTTATAGTTTATCATAGCTCGGTTTATAGGGGCAGTTGCACTAAAGTTAGATTTTACTTTTCTACTTAGAAAAGTGTATTTTTTCTTTGTTTGTACTCTTGTATGGGCCTCGGTATAGCAAACATAATTTTTTCAAGTAGTTTATGCAAAAAACAAATATCTAGCATGACTCTACGGCTGGATAGGGAAAGCTTTCTGTAAAATTTTAACATATCATTGTATCTTTTATTGTCATTTTCCTCCCATTATCTTTATAAAATAAATATTTTAAAAAAATCTTTTGTACTCTCTCTATTCTGTCTATATGTATGTATTTGATAGAAAGGACTCCAAACAGTGGCACAATATTCTAACTTAATTTTCATAATTGAATTAAATAACATTAGTTTAGTCTTTGGTTTCTTAAATTCTTTACTGTTCCTTATAATAAGTACTACTGTTTTAGTGAGGTTTGTTTACTAATTGGTCTTGTATTAATTTAATGAATTTCTTGTATCTATCAAACAAAATAAAAACCATCAACCATCATTCAGGAAAACATACGTTTTAAGAAAATAGTTAAAAAAAAATTATAAATAAAAGATAAAATTTAAGTAAAAACTTTCTATATTCAATTAGGCCACAAGCACTTTTGAATCAAGTTACATAAAAATGTCACAAGTGCCCCATTTCTACAGGAAGCTACCGCCAACCCGGAAGGTAGTAGTTTTGATGTAAAAGTTACTTAACCTAATCAAAAATCAAGAACAAATCAATATTTTTAATGTATTTAAAGAGTTATTTTACACTTACGCGCTTACTTACACGTGCTTAAGGCAGAGTAGGCAGACGGAACCTAATACTGTTATAAGATATTGTATTCTCCATTTTCCATCTAATTTTCAAATAGTTATTGTTGAGTAGCGTAATTTAACACTGTATTTCTTGTTACCAAAGCAAACAAATGAAAATAATTCATTTCCGCCAGAATCGAATGTTGTCGCGTTCACAGTCACACGCTATGCCGTCACGTTCCGGCGTACATTTCTATTTTTGTCTCGTTCCCGAAGGAATTTCGGAAAATCATCTTTCAATGCTCCCTTACACTCCTCAAGGAAGCCGAGTAGTGTTGCGTGTGCATAGTCTAACAGTCACTCAGTTTTATATAATATATGGATAGTTGCGTAACTATTTAGTTTTAAAGATATAAAAATATTAAAAAAATTACTGAGATATAAATGAGTTTAAAAAATCAGCTTCACGCTATATTCTAGCAGGTAGCAAAGGGAACCTAGTGTTAAGATACTCTGTTTCCCATTTTCCAATGGATTCTGACTAGCAGGTTAAGTGGTGAAACTCAACGTCGCGCTTTGTAGCGACACCAGAGCGACGAAATTAAATTAAATATATTACATTATTAATTTACAAATAATTGTAGACTAATATAATAATCTAAGATGCTTTTAATTTTTTCTTACTAATTAGTACAAGTAAAAAAAGCTAGTATTAAGGCATATTCTTTGGAAAATTTTCCATTACCATATAAAATTTTCTACGCTTCGTTAGTCACACAAGATTTTTCTCTCACATCTTTGAACAATCATACTTTACGTTTTCACAAGAAAAACGAAAGATAAAAGTAAGCAAAGATACCTTAGATCGAGCTCCCTCGGTTTAGTACCTCAGATATAACTTATGTTTATAGCACCTGTATAGCGCGAACGTAAAATTTGTAATCTTTTGTTATATTTTTATTTCAGCTGAATAAGATGTTACTGAAAAATCTTTTATGTGAAGAAAAGTTGATTTACAGTTCTTAAATAAAGATAATCTACAGACATTGTGGTGTGAAATTTCAATACGTTTTCTAACAATGGGCTATATGTATTAGGTTCCGCCACTATATGTATTAGGTTCCGGTATGCATAATTGGACGGAAAGTGAGTAACAAAGTGTCTTAACACTAGTTTCTCTCTGGCTACCTTGCTGTGGGAAAAAGTTAGAAATTGCTTTTTTATCCAAACACCTTAAGACGATACAAAAAAAATCCTTTACTGACTGACTGACTGACAACCTACAAATAAAACTATGCCTACAAAGTTGAATTTTGGAACACTAAAAATATTTTCTAGTAATTTCTATGGGAACGTGAACAACTAGGATTTTACGTTTCAAAAGTTCACGAAAGGAGTTAAAATCTGTTAAAAATAAAGTAATATATTTTTTTCCAGGTAAGTACGAGCTGAGCAGTCCGCGGTCGCCGGCCGTGAGTAGCGTTGACTTTAATTACTTTTATAATTACACTTATAATTTTGTATACTGCCTCTTCAAATGTTTTATTTTAGCTTATTATAATATTTTTTTAACTTCACCATATATCTCGAATATAGCAGAGTAGACAGAGAGATAGCGTTAGGATAAAATAAAAAAAAATCATTCCTCCGATTGAGAATCCAACAAACAACCGCTGCGTTTATATTCAGATAATAAATTAAGTCAGTAATAAGAATTGTAAGACACGATACAAAACTTTAAGAGTTTCGTAATGAACATCAATAACGCGTTGACATAAACGTTACACTAACTTAAGCTTATTTCGTCATCACAAACAACAATGCCTCTAGAATTCGGAGAAAAGTGTAAAACGAAAAGTGTAAAAGTGTGTGTAAACGGAAGTAGTTTCTGTATCACGCAGGATACAGCGTGAAATTCAAAAAAATATTTATACCCTGTAAAATGGAAACAATGTGTGTAAAAATTACCTTTCCAAAATTTGAATCTATAATCGCCATTGGTTCAATCACTACTCCCCAACATTCCAAATTGAGGACAACTTATATAAACAAGTGACTGGAGCTGAACTATACTTTTTTACTTGGCGCTAGGTCGCTCGTACAAGGTGAGGGTGTGGAGATTTATACCTTACGCCCCAGCACGTCGTACGTGGAGCAGATAAATTACTTTACTTACATACGCGTATTATCTGATATGTTCGCATTTTTACAAGCTTTTCTTTGACTTGCCGTGTAGAGTGTGTGAAAACTTGACGGATTTGAATTCATTATATGATTATTTTTATTTTATTTTGTTATAATAAACATAATTTACTTTTTATTTAAATAATTACACTTTATTCATTAATTCCTGTTAATATTGTAATATAATTTAATTTCGTTCACATCACAATGATCGGAGTGTCTTAACACTAGGCTCTCTTTGGCTATCTAGCTATGTTGGTTGGCTTCAGCGTGAAGCTGAAAAAGATCTCTTGCGATCAGTTGCAATATGGATAGAAAGTAAGGTGATAAATATGTAAGAATGAAAGACAATTTCTGTATTTAAAAAATATTAAGTAATACTTTCATTGCATAATAGAGATATGATTGCTTGTTGAGCGGTGAAACTCAACGTCGCACCTTGACCAGAGCGAGGTAATGACAATAATCCATTCCTTCTACTTAGAATTGAACCCACAACCTCATTTATCTTATTACTATTTAAAAATATTGTAATTTATTTTCACATTTGCATATATCCCCCACATAGCAGGATAGGCAGAGGGAATCTGGGCACCTAGTGCTAACATACTCTGTTCGTATTAAGACACTTTCCCTTTCCGCCGAATTCTTGAAGCATAACACAAGTCAACGCCGCGTTTTGCCGAGTTATCAGAGCGAGAAAAAATATTTAATATTTAATTTTACTTTTCCTCGAGTCGGATTTCAACACACAACCTGTTTGTTTTCAGTCGCATGCTTGTGTCCCAGCGCTTCAAAAAAACATTTTCACGCTTTTCCCGCCTTTCTTATAATTTTTTTTTTTTATCTGCACGAACATTGTATGTATAATTTTTCTATAAATTCACATGCTTCTCGCGTCTGACCATTTAAGCGATAGTTGTGGGTTCGATGCCCACTCGGGAAAATATTTGTATTCAAATTATTTTTATTTCAGTGTTGAAAGTGTGAAACTGATTATTTGCTAATTATCGTTTAGAATTAGGTTTAAAACATTAATTGAAGCCATCTCATCAAAGAGATAGTGGTCGGTTCTAAAATTACTTCGTAGTAACAAAGTAAATCAAATAGTTTCTAGTGGTTGTTCTAAATACCTTATCCAATTTAAGGTTAACCTAATTTGTTTCAAACTTTCCTTTTAAGATTCACGATTCACCACACATACAGGGGTAAGGGGAGGGGCGTTGTATCCCGGAGTAGGCAGAGGGAACCTAGTTACCAGAGCGAGGAAATGAAAGTAATTCACTGTCCCAAGTAGGAATTAAACCCAAAACCGTCAGGTCGTCAGTCCGACGTTGTACCGCTACGCCACGAAAGTTTTCATACAAAAATATTTGAAGACATATTTTATATTTTTTTATTTTACGCAAGTGATAAATTGGTCTCTTGAAAATCGAACCCACAACCGTCGTATTTTTATAAATAGATAATATACCACTGCACCGCGACGGCCTCGTGCCTTTAATAAATTGATTAAAGCCTTAACAAAAGAACATTCACACTCTCGCTTCATGTTGTTAAATATTCGATCTAGTTCAATCAAATGTTCCCTGAAACGAACCGCAGCTCTAGTGTTATTTGACTGCAACTCTGTTATTGGGTATAGTATAGTATGATGCAGTGTATGTTCCATTTTTTAACTTACTTTAAGTTTAATTTTACAATGTTACCAATATTTACCAATCTCACTATTAGTACGGAATCCTCAACGGGAAATACAATTTGTAAAAATTGACAAACTTAAGTTTGCGTTCGTATGGATTCATTTTGTATGAAACAAACTACAAATATAAGCGTAACGATTTTTTTTCTTTGAAATATCTATAAATTTTCACTTTATTTATACTGCACGTTTCACACTTATTGCCAAATTCCATAACCACTAAATTCACGGTAAGTATCTACCTATAGGTTTTGATTACGCGGCGAAAAACAATGCATAAGGGCTCGAGCCCTTTGATTGCGGTGACTTTAGTGTTAGTATTTTTAGAATGCTTGATTTTTTTTTGTACATTAAAGGACCGTGGACCTTAATGTTTGATATTAAATAACACATTTGGGGCGACTGATTTGACTTTGAAAGTAGGAGAACGGAAGTGTCTTAATGAGAACGACGTGTCTTATTACTAGGTTCCTTTTGCCATATTTTGCTGTGTGCGGAATGCTGAATCAAGTTTAAATCTTGATTAATAAAAATTAAAGAAAAAGTTGGACGATCACTGTACAATAATACAAAAATGTATGACTAAGCTGTAAAAGAAAAAAAAGTCTTACAAACGCTGTTCTTGATGATATAACGAAATAATACATTATTAATACAACCAATACAACAAACGAGATGATAATATATTTTATTGATGTTTCTGGTCCTACTGTTGGTGATCACTCACACAAATGGCAAGTTCAACTTACGCCTCGCGGACTGTATGTTCCAATAAATAATACATATGTATATAATAGTACCCGCTACTTTTAATTAAGTTTTAACAACTAACGACTTAGCCACAGAGGTTAAAACGGTTGTCAAATTTCATCACGATTTTCACGTTAATTCTAGAGAATTCATTAAAACACGTCCGTGTAAATTTATTCACGCCAAATATAGCTTTAAGCGCTTATAATTTAGAGGCGTTATTTGTATACATTCATTGTTCGGAGAAACATCAAACTATGCGAACCTAAATTATAATGTTGTTTTCTAAGCAAATGGCTATATAATTGGTTTATTCTAAATTTGACAGTACAAAGACAAAGTTGAAATACTCAAATAATATATTAATGGCAGAATATTCTATATTTTTTGAGAATAAATATAACATATAAATAGTGTTAGAGTATAGAAATTTTAATTTACTTTAAGGATGATATGCTTTTAAGAGTGGGCAAAGGGAACCAAATTTTGAGATATTTCGTTTCCGCTCTTCTTCTCCTTTCAGTCCAATTTCTGAGATATAAAATGTAGCTAAGAAAGACGAACAGTTTAGATCGTACGAAGAGCGACACCCTAACTCTATGTAAACGTCCGAACTTCACAGATATTTAAATAAGTATTTGTATAAATTTATTTAAAAAAAAATAGGCCCCGCTGAGTTTCTTGCGCCGGTTCTTCTCAGGTCTGAGGCATTAACTTTAGTGAACTGGTGGTAAATTATTTGACGTTCAAAAAGTGAAGCATGTAACTTCTTATTTTGAATAAAATTATTTGAATTTGAATTTGAATTTTACAACTTTAGCCAAATTATTAGGCTATTAATACTACTATTATTATAATTAGTGCTTTAAACTAAAAATAGCGCAGATTAGCGTATACAGGAATAGGAATGGAACACGCACCCGTCACGCTTACAGTCACACGCTATGTCGCTGCACCTCATACATTTTATATAATTAAACAGTAACGTTAAAATACTAAACAAATTTTGATTAAATTGTTGACAATCAATCTTCATAAGTTCGCGGTCTCCTATTTGACATTAATAAATAGTCAAGAACAATCGCGGAATTAACAGTCTCCTACAATTGAAGATAAATTGTAAACAATCAGCGAGTGAAAGCTGCGAAATATGGTTTACTTGAAGATGACGTCGTTTTACTGTCTGAGGGTGAGTCTTGGAGACAATTCCGCGTGATATAAAAAATAACAGATTGTTTGTTTTGTTTTTGTTTTCTTTTTATTTTCTAGCTTCACGTTTTATCTTGAATAAAGCGGGAAGGGAAACCAGTGGTAAAGTTTCGAGACATTGAATGTTGATTTGCAGAACTCAACTCCACGCTTTATATTTTTGTCTGCCTACCCTATGTGAGAAAAAGCGTGAAGTTGCTGTTTCTGACTAACACCAATAATTTTGCAAAAATATTTGCAAAATTTTTAAGAAATACAATTTAAGATATTGCCCTTAAAAAAACGGAAACGGAACTACACAAAGAGACAAAGACATGGCCCCAGTGTTTCACTCAGCTGTTTGTTACACCACTATTGTGCTGTAACGTCGAAAACATAACTTAACTAGATTGTAGCTAACTGTGGTTTTCATTACAGTGAGATTGTTTATATGAAATTTGTTTAAAGTAAAGTAAAATCAAAGTCTATCAACGTGATCGTCGTGGCGCAAGGGCATAAACGTGCGACTGTAAGCGCAACTGTTGTGGATTCGATTGCTCCTCAGGGGAATGAAATATTTAATATTTTCATTTCATCGTTGTGGTAACCCGGCAAAACGCAGTATTGAGTTGCGCTAATCAACGTGCAATGCCATTAAGAATTTCGCAGAATGTGGGGAACGGAGTGTCTTAGCACTATGTTCTCAGGTTTCCTCCACCTACATGGGAGCATAGCGTGAAGCTAAAACACATATTATAAAGCGGAGGAGTTTATTTGACTGAATACGTTTATCTCAAAAACGATTGGTTCAAATTGCAAATTTTCTTTTTTATTGGTTTACATTTATAATAGAAGGCAACAGCTTAACGTTTCGATGCACTGCAATGTTCCAACATTTATCTCGGGCATTTCATGTGTCCAAGTCTACGAAGTAGAAGGTAAATGACAGTGTTAGATATAAAACCAAATATAAAGTTAATTTCGCGGTTTATTTAGAGACATCGGTCTAACGTGGGTAATTATTCAGTGTAATACTATTAGAAATTAATATCCGACGTCCAGTCGACCTCCAGTGGAGCGACACTGCTTGGAAATCGGGCTTGAAATTATTGCAAATATTAATATTCTCACCATCTCACAGCACACAGAGGTGACTTGTGTACTAGCGAGCTTGTAGCCGCGGCTCTCCTTGCGTTGATGGCCTTTAATTAATGTTTCTTTGAACTTACCAATTATTTTTAGGGCTCAGTTTCTCAAAAGAAAAAAACTGAACCCTTATAGGATCACTTATATACGTCAGTCAGTTTATCTCTTTATCAATCTGCCAACATCTTTTATTCCTAGATCGCGTGGATATCTCAAGCTGAAATTAAAATGAAATATCCACGGATACGGTTCTTTAGAGTGGAGAAAAATTAAGTACGGATGGAACCCACAACGATGCGTTCAAACACTGCGTCATCGACAGACACCTTGATTATAGCTCGGAAATAATAAACAAACAGAAAGCAAATAACAAACACATTTTATTTCAAATCTATACTAAAACCATCCATATCTGAGTCATTTATCATTGGTCTGATCCTTATCGCGGTCTTGGTAGTGGTGGTGGTCGTGGTAGTCGTCGTTGTGGTTGGTAAAGTTGTCTCTGGTACCTTAGTGGTAGTCGTCGGGTAACTGGGCTTTACCTCCGGGAAGAAGGTCATAGGTTCGATAGTTGTTGTACGCTTTTGGCCGCGATAGTAATGTGGCATCTGTTTAAAAGGAATAAATATTAGCTTATATAGTTACAAAATGCAAGGCATTAACAAAGATAAAAGAAACACTAAATAAAGTTGTGTTTTAATATAACTTATTTTTATTTTGCTTCGTCTGCCTTCCCTATTATATGAGGGATACCAAGTGAATGTAAGTAAGTATGTATTTAAAATTCTTGAGTAAAATACAGAAAACGAGTTATATACTATTTCCATTTGTTTCCTCGAATCATTATCGCAACAAAGATAATCTAGTGTTAAATTGGAATTGACAAAGAGAACACCATGATCAAATAACAGAACAGAACAGCAAACTGAATAAATAAATGAAAATAATAACTATAGTTGTATATATATGTATATATATATGTATATATATATATATATATATATATATATATATATATATATATATATATATATATATATATATATATATATATATATATATATATATATATATATATATATATATATATATATATATATATATATATATATATATATATATATATATATATATATATATATATATATATATATATCCATACCTATATTATAAATTCGAAAGTAACTCTGTCTGTCTGTCTGTCTGTCTGTCTGTCTGTTACGCAATCAGGGCCAAACCGCTAATTCAATTGTAATAAAATACTCATACAGAGATACTTGAGCGTCTTCGGATGAACATAGGTTACTTTTTTTTCTCATATTTGTAATATTGTCGATATATAATAATACTAGCGACCCGCTCGCGGCTTCGCTCGCTTTAACTACTGAATTATTCATGTAGTGTACCTATGTTTGCAAAACACTTAAGATTACTAATGTGAAAATTATTTAAACCTTAATGCAACCCGCATTTTCGTAGTTCCAATAAGGATGTTCCAATTGTTTAAAAAAACACACTTAAACAAATGACACAAACAACAGAAAACTTTAACGAAAGGAATTATAAACAACAGACTACCTACTAT
>JAATLQ010032600.1:0-14788 GCA_013421005.1 Heliconius erato x Heliconius himera
AATATAACTACTTTATTATGAAAATATAGATAGCCACTCACACATTGTCCAAGGCCAGTCCGCCGCTGACGGCGCCGTAGCTGTTGCCGGGAGTGTGGAGTCCATCAGGTCTGAGAGCGGTGGCGCCTGCGACTGCACTCAGCACGTTCTTGTCGTTGCCGGTGATGGGCACCTTCGCCATCAGGTTGACTGTGCCGTCGGGGTTCGTGTTCATTACTCCTGTCTGACGACGCACTCTGGACTTCACATATATCGGTCTCGCGGATTCGAAGTCGTGCTCAGAGTATACGTCTTCTAAGTCATCTCCCAGCAAGTCGGCAGTGTCGTCTATCAGAGCGACTGTTCTGTACGGGAGCGACACGTAGCGACAGCTGACGCCCACTATGAAGACAGCTAGCAACAAGATCTTAGCCACCATTTTGGTAATTTGATTATATATTTCTTAATACTTCTCTAAAGAAATACTAATATGGAATAATGCCTGTAAAATTATGTCAACTTTATATATTGAAATGTGTTCTATACAGTAAACCCCCGGGAGAGTATCGCTTTGGTGGTAAAATGTAACGTTTGGCGTCTTATCTTATGACTCAGCGCAAGCTTGTTAATTACGATAACTTATTATTTTATTCAGATATTCAATTTGTATTAAGATTAATATTTTAATACAAATCCAAATCACGTATGGTCGAAATATTTTTATTTTCTAAAAAAAATATTATTTAAATTCTTTCTTATCAACTCCGAAGTAATAAAATATTTGACAAGCTTTACTACTATAGTATAAACCACTTGGAGCTGAAGTTGCATTTCGAATTATATGTAAAAAATAAAGCGTAATTAGCGTACAGAAATTGATTTATCAATTGAAACAAAAGATCGGGAGAATTGAAGATCTTAAAAGATAATTTAAAGATACTGATTTAGAAAACGTATAAAAATTTGTACGTAGCGGGACTCAAACCCGCGCCTCCTGGAAACCGACCAGGCGCTCTGACCATTGAACCATACGTTCTCATTAAGCTACGTCGAAATTTTTATACGCTTGTTACAACTTATTTATGTCGTTAGCTCTGTAGGGAGTTTTTTACAAATTTCCGCTACCCAAAGATAATTACTAAGAATTATCATCTGGCAAGAGGGAATGCTATTTATTAAATATTTTTTATTTTTTTTAAAGTGTTAATCCACACATAAGAAAGAAAAATACTAATACGTTCAAATTTTTATACGTTTTCTAAGTATTTTTCTTTCCTAAATGTGGATTAACACTTTAAAAAATGTAAAAAATAATTTAAACATTTTTTTATTATATTTAAGTAAAACTATATAATCTTCTCTCTTGTGTGCTATAATTTATTTTTGTCTGTTTATGTACTGGAACCCGCGAATAACAGGGTAGACAAAGAAAACCTAGTATTAAGGCAATATACTTCTCTCAAACCGCTAATTTTTTGTTAAATAAAAGAAATAAATAATTCATTTTCCCCGAGTGGGACGGGAATCCCCAACCGCGTCGCGTTTTAAGTCAGAATTTTATATATTTGTTTTAAGATATAATTATAAATCAAAGATAAAATATAGTCTGAGGCCGGTCGTGGCGCAGCGGCACGAGTTGTGACTGCAAAGCCGACTGGTTGTGGGTTCGATCCCCACTCGAGGAGATGAAATATTTACTTAAATTTATATTTTCATTTCTTCGCTCTGGTGTCGAGGTTAAGCGCGGCGTTGAGTTCTGCCACTCAACACGCAATGCCTCCAGAATTCGGCAGAAAGTGGGGAACGGAGTGTCTTAACACTAGGTTCCCTCTGCCTACCCTGCTGTTTGCGGGATACAGCGTGAAGCTAATTTAATTTAATTTTTTTTTAAATATAGTACTGGTATAGTATATACATACAATATTCAACTTCTTGGCAACATGTAACGTAGTATGTTTCGTTTCTAAAACCCTATCTCTACTCAGACCGGGGGTTCCCCATTTGGCTGGAGTCCTAACGATTTAAATAACGAATAAGCCGAGGTACCTACTGTAATCGGATACAATTTTCTGCCAAATATTTTGATTGTTATATTTTATTGTAGTTGATTGCTAGATTGAAGTAAATTTATTATTCTTCGCTTCCATATCGCTCTGATAAGACACTACGTTGACTTCCACCACTGTTGTGTTTCAAACTGTTGTGTTCCGCCTCTAGTCCTGGGGTGCCTCCAAATGGCTGCAAGTTCCCTTGATCAAATCCTAACCAAGCTTAAGAGAAAGCTTGAGGTTGGAGGCCCCATAAACATATAATCACAAGACTAAGTGCAGCCTGTACTGATTTATCTTTCTAATGTCTATTTAGTTTGCATGTACTCGTAGTTCCAGTTTCGTAATTTTTACTATACTAGTGCGGATGTTGCATCGTAGTGGACAGCTCAAGAAGCCCTTCAAATTATAATAAAATAAGACTTTATCGAATCCCTACCCTGTACATCGCTTAAACTTCAATAACATATTTTTCTTATGGAAAAAGACAAGATAAACGCGCGTAGGGGTCACCTGATGGTAAGTAATCATCGACGTCCACGACTTCGTGTAACATCAGACGAGCTACAGGTTCCTTGCCGGCATTTGAGGTGGCGATAGAGCAGATAGAGTCGCTTTTTGAAGGTACTCAGGTCGTATCAACCTGCAAATACTGTCGTAGGCAGGCAATTTCACAATTGCGTAGCGCGTGGAAGGAAATTCCTACGAAATCACACAGTAGTGGAGTGTGACGTATCCAGATGGTGTCGATGGTATTTGAGTTTATGAAGTACTGTGTTGTTAGAAAATTCGGCTGCAGGTCGCACAGTCCCCCAGAACACTCATCATGATAAATGCGGTATAGACCATACAGCGAGGGGACGTCTTGTCGTTCACCATGTCCAAGCTAACTGCCAGGCCACTACCTTGCTTTCGACAGCCACAGCCCAGCGGTGGATTAGGTAAACCAGAAGATCACCGGTGGAGCAACCAAGGCGGAAGCCATATTGACGGTCATTAATCAATCGGTGGTGCTCTAGATGAATCAAGAGCTGGCTATTTATAATGTTCTCCATCACTTTCGAGGGCAGGGAGGTGATAGCAATAGAGCAGAGAGCTGATAGCAATTGCGTCATGGGAGAGACGTTTATTTACGCTGAGTCTAATTAAAAATTACCTCCGTTCTACAATGAATCAAGAGCAACTAGTCAATCAATTAATTCTTTCAATTGAAACAAAAATAAATTGATTATAACACAAGTGTTAGATACATGTTACATAATATTATATTTTATGTCTTCATTTTTACATTCTTACATACTTTAATTACAAGATGTAAACTAAAATAATACATACACTCTGATTTGTACATAAAAAAATTGGGAATATTGAAAAATTTTTTACACTGTGGGCCTTATTTAACTACGCCACCTCGGGCCTCTTATGGGGTTAGTCCGCCATTAGCTATATGTACATAAAATATTTAAGGATTCGATTCCATTAAACCGTCGTGGTCAAATCGCAACGTATCTATGTGAAACCAACAGTTTTGATTTCATAAAAGTGGGTGAATATAAGGACACCTATGTCTACACTCTTAAATTTGGGATACAGCATGAGACCAAAAAATGTTACATAAGGGTACCCTAAGCACGCGAAGACTCGGGCGGAATACTAGTTATTTCTATAAACCAAATAAATTGTTAAAACTGAAAACGAAAATACGTATTACGATGGGTTCTCTTTACTATCCAAAGATAATGTATCTCTTTAATAAAAAAAAATAAAAATAACAAAAAAAAACTGACTTTAAAAAATACACTACCGTTACTTTGTCATGAATCTCATAATCAGAACCTAATCAAATTATCATCGAGCTATCCATAAAGTACAACCTTTCCAATAAATAAAGAATCATCGAAATCAGTTGGCGTGATATTGAGTTATTCGTCCATTTGTCGCGAACATATTTAATGCAAATTTAAGACATGAGATTTTCTCATAGATAAGTCATTGTCAGAACTGGACAATATTAAAATGGGACCACACGCGAAGCACCAGCTTTCAAAAAAATAATCATCAAAATCGGTTCATCCAGCTAAAGTTCTGACAAAAAAATACAGTTGAATTAATAACATCTTTGATCTTTGAAAACCTTTGAATCTCTTGATTACTACATATTACTATATGTCTCGAATACTATAAAACAACAAACGAAATGCGATTTATCAACTAAACTCATAACTAAATAAAAATATTTTATTAAAATCAAATCTTACATCGACAAAAATATATTCTATAGATCTGCTTTCTCAGGTACATAAAACTTGACTAAAAATAAATTTGACAATTCTACAGTTCAAAACAATTATAGTTAAATGCATCAATAACTAAGGCGGTATTTATAATACAATAATAATCTTAAAAATATTTGGACAAAGACATTCCGAAGGAGGGTTGCCAGTTGCTCGAGGGTATGTAGGGCGACACGGACTTGCTGTACCCGGCGTTGAAGTCCAGCGAGGAGGAGGGCGTCTTGAACAGGTTCAGGTTGCCCATCGCCGAGTAGTCGGTGCGCTTCAGCAGGTCGGTGTGCGCCGCGCTCAGGGACGCGCCCAGCTTGTCGCTGGAGAGTGGAGACACCATAATTAGTATTATTGATGCGGTCTTTGATTTTTGCAATTTTTTATACATTTTAAATTAAACTCTTTAACTCCATATTAACGACAGAACGAGTTAAATGTTGCATTGAGCTTATCAAGTTACTTATATCTTATAAATCATATCCCATTAGATATTAAAATATATTAATCTACTCACTTGAATTTGTAATCGACGCCGCCTCCGTAAGTGTTGAAGTTGGGAATTACAGGGTTGAGGGGCATCGTCTTGGTGGCGAACGCGTTAGCGGAGAGGTCGTGGTGGTCGTTGTGGAAGACGTTCATCCTGCCGGACGCCGTCAGCTGGTCGGCGAAGTCCGGGATGTGCTTGCCGGTGACACTTAGACTGTGACCTTTACTGGAAAGAGGATAATATTTATATAAACGAGTATATTCGTGAGGCAATAATATAATTACTTTATTATGAAAATATAGATAGCCACTCACACATTGTCCAAGGCCAGTCCGCCGCTGACGGCGCCGTAGCTGTTGCCGGGAGTGTGGAGTCCATCAGGTCTGAGAGCAGTGGCGCCTGCGATTGCACTCAGCACGTTCTTGTCGTTGCCGGTGATGGGCACCTTCGCCATCAGGTTGACTGTGCCGTCGGGGTTCGTGTTCATTACTCCTGTCTGACGACGCACTCTGGACCTCATATATATCGGTCTTGCGGATTCGAAGTCGTGCTCAGAGTATACGTCTTCTAAGTCATCTCCCAGCAAGTCGGCAGTGTCGTCTATCAGAGCGACTGTTCTGTACGGGATCGACACGTAGCGACAGCTGACGCCCACAATGAAGACAGCTAGCAACAAGATCTTAGCGATCATTTTGTTAATTTGATTATTTATTTCGTAATACTTCACTAAAGAAATGCGAATATGGAATGATGTCTGTAAAATTATGTCAACTTTATATATTGAAATATGTTCTATAAAGTAAACCCCCGGGAGAGTATCGCTTTGGTAGTAAAATGTACAGACGGTGTCTTATCTTATGACTCAGCGCGTGTTTATTAATTACTGTCACATATTACTTCATTTAGATATTTAAATATTTTGCTTATATTAAGATTAATAAATTGTTATCTTCGGAGATCGTCGCCTAAGTACGCGACAGGCAGATAGGACATCGTCAGATTGGTTCGATTCCCACTCAAAGAAATGAAATATTTAATATTTTTACTTCATCGCTCTGGTGTTGAGGCAAAGCATGACGTTGAGTTCCACCACTCTACTCGCAATGCCTCAAGAATTTTGCGGAAAGTGTGGAACGGAAGTGTTTGAATGGAAAACGGAGATGAAGGTAATTTTTTTTTGTGAACTACGAATAAATAAAAATATATAATCTTTCTTGTGTGCCATAATTTATTTATTCTTGTATGTTTTTTTAAAGTACTGTATCCCACCAATAGTAAGGTAGACAAAGAGAACCTAGTGCTAAGACGATCCACTGCCCACAAAATCCCATTCCCTTGAGTAGGATTTGAATCCACACTCATCGCGTTTTAGTCAGACTTTCATAATAAAAATATAAATAAAAAATTATGTTTTGAAACATAAAATCAAAGATAAAATGTAGTACTGGTATAGTATATACATACAATATTCAACTTCTTGGCAACACGTAACGTAGTATGTTTCGTTTCTAAAACCCTATCTCTACTCAGACCGGGGTTAAATAACGAATAAGCCGAGGTACCTACTGTAATCGGATACAATTTTCTGCCAAATATTTTGATTGTTAAATATTATTGATAGGCTATTTTGAAGTACATTTAAAAAAAATAAATCAGCTTCACGCTGTATCCTGCGCACTGGAGGATAACGAAGTGTCTTAACACTAGATTTCCTAGTGTTAAGACACTCCGTTCCCCACTTTCCGCCGAATTCTGGATAAATTGCGTGTTGAGTGGCGGAACTCAACGCCACGCTTTACCTCAACACCAGAGCGAAGAAATAGAATAGGGATCGAACTTACAACCAGTCGTGTTTACAGTCACACTTTGTGCCCCTGCGCCACGACTGGCCTCATTTATAGACAAAAAATATATAAATAATGCAGTAAATATTTTCTTTTTGAGGAAATAAATTATCATTCCGCTTTTTTTCGCGTCGCGTCTTATCAGAACGGTGACATGAAACTAAATCATTAACCTAATTGGATATCGAATCCACTACTTTCACGTTAAAAAAAATTGTCACACAACAAGTAGCGACACTAAATATCATACTAAATATTCAAATTTCGGCCCCTAAAATCAATTTAAAGTCTATATTAACTTTAACTTATACAAATATTTAATTTCTCAAAGTAATTTTATTCTGTCATTTCCGCCCGCCCTAAGTCCTTTGTCCATAAAGAAATGATGTATACAATTTATGAGAGTTTTCTACGTGGCCTATTTCAAATAATTGTATGAACGAGGCAGGTCATATGTTACATAAACATTTGTATTTAGAAGCACTGCATCAAAGCAAAACTGTATTCAGTAATCTTGCAGTTATTATAAAGAAATCGCTCTTTTTGAAGCCATGCTATGTTATTTTAAAATATAAGAGAAAATTCATAATAAAAAATATTTAAAAATCATTATCAATAACGGTTATGGGTTCGATTTCCACTCGCGGTAATGAATTATTTTCATATGCTCGCTCTGGTAGGAAGTTAAACCACGGCGTTGAGTTCCACCACCCAACATACAATATCTCGAACGGAGTGTCTTAATACTTGTTTCCCTCTGTCTACCCTGTTACATGCGGGATACAGCGTGAAACTATAAAATTATATTATTAAACTGTCATGGTGAAAATCCAACGTATTTAAATAACCTCAACAGGTGTGACTTCATATTCCTCTCTGATAATAATGTATTTTTTTTATTATTATATTATTTAATAGCGTTCTACATTCTGAAAAAATTGCTTCGTTTTCCAGTTTCCGCACAATTTTTTTCCCCGCCAAATGTACGGGACCGCACGTTGAATGGCGTCTTGAACATCTTGTTATTAGACCGAGAAAAAAAGTATTAAATAATTAATTTCTCCCAGTGTTCAAAACTGTTACTTATAGCAATTTTGTCGAACAAAAATCTTAAAACTCTATAAATTGTTTAATATTAAACTAATTAAAAAAAAAACAAACACTAATGTTAAGAGAAGCTTTCCGAAATACAATAGTGAAAACAGAAATTTAATCATTTAAGCAATTTCTGAGAATTGCTCGAACAAACGCACAGACAAACAGGCAAAAATATATATTCTTTGGTTTTCATTATTTTTGGTTCTATTACGTTATAAAACGCCACTAACAACATTTTTTATATATCTTCCATATACAGACACCGATCCGCTACAATTTTATTATAAGTATAGATAAACAACAATATAAAGCTATATACACACATAGCAACACTATACTTAGTACGAAGCGTACTCAAGTGTGTCTGCAGCTGAAACAAAAGGAGTAAGATAAAGCCTCCGATACCTGTACTGCACCAGCAGCGATCGATTACGCAGACAGTTTATATTAAATCGTACTACTTCAATTTTCAATTGATTTATTTGCTTTGTTTCGGAATATAAAGAATGAATATTATAAATATAAGGGGGATAAAGGTGGAGTGTTTTTGTTTTATGTTTGATACTGTACTAGCTTTTATCTCGGGCTTTGCCTGCATCATAAACGTGAAAGTACAATGACATTGAAAGAATTGACGTGATGCCTTTTCTTTTAATGAAAGGATTCTTCAACACATAAACATTTTTTTCAAATTCAAATCAATAGTTCCTGAGATGGCGCTTTCAACCAAACAAACTTCGATTTAGTAAGAATTTTGACCAGTGTCCTCCTTCCTCTGTTCATATATTCAAGAGATATTGCCCATTGAAAACTAATTGCAATAGTTGGCTTAACGAGACCGGGGAAATACCTACATAATTATATTTAAAAAACCTCCCAGTGGGACTTAAGCCCAACTAAATCATTCACACAGGTAAATCCTTGAAATAACATTCTTCAATAAAATTCAATTCATATTATATTTTTTTTACTTCGCCAAACTTAATTAATTTATCAAATTTAAATGCAAAATATTTAATTTTAATACTTAAACATACCTACTAAACGGTTTTCATTTAGGATTTTCAAGTACGCAATATTAAATTCAATTAGTACCTAATTGAAGCAAACATACATTATACTTAATGGAATTTAAAAGGTTTATATAAATTTACTGGGAAAAAATTATGAGAGCATCAACGCTTTTTATACATTAACCGCAAAAACGCACTATTGGTTTTGGCTTATATATGGTCCAGGTTAGGACTAGTACTAACATTTTTTTTTTGAGAGTGTTTTCATGATAAGTCACTCCTTTTTTCACCTTTATTTTATTGTAATACAACATTCTATCAAATAATATCAAGATTAGTTATGAGTTACTTATTTAGAAAACGTATAAAAATTTGGACGTAGCGGGACTCGAACCCGCGCCTCTTGGAAACCAATCAGTCGCTGGTCTGCTCTCTCTGCTGGTCGGATTACAGGAGGCGCGTGTTCGAGTCCCGATACGTTAAAATTTTTAAACGTTTTCTAAATAAGTATTTTTCTTTCTCAAGTGTGGATTAACACAAAATGTTAAAAAGTTATAAGTTACTTTAGATCTAATATGTCAAAACTGCAGTGGTGGGTTCTTATATATTAGAGGTAATGTACACATCAGAATGTACCTACGAATAAATAAAATGAAATTGTTTTTTTGAGAGAGCCTCTTAGTGATAAATCTCTCCGTTTGTCACCTTTCGCTTAAAGTATTATAATATAACATTCTATTAAATTATATCGAGATAAGTATTGAGTTACTTTAGATTCGATTTATACATTAGAGGAAATGACACCTCAGAATATATGTACCTACAAATATATTGAATTGTAAAGCAAATTTTCATGTATTTTTTTTTTATCTTTAAGAGGGAGCCCTAATGTTAAGACATCCGTTCCCATTTAAACACTTCCGTTCTACACTTTCCCCCGAAATCTGCAGGCATTGGCATTATAGCGCCGCGCTTTGCCTTAACACCAAAGCAACGAAATAAAAATATTAAATATTTTCTTTTATTTCCTCGAGGTGAATCGAACCCAAAACTTCTCGCCTTTACACGCCTATCGCGCCGCATATTCTGCTACGCAAATAGCACCATCTGCTATGCTAATTACCCATATGCACAGTAAATTCGCTACAAAAGGTTTTCACTATACAATTTCCGAGTAAAGATAAGAAAACAATAACTTAGTATAACAAAAGGTATATAATTTGCATCATCTCAGAGCAACACCGCCCTTCTCTTCGCTTCGCTTAGACTCCGTCGAGAACTCGAGGTAATTCAATATCGCTCCCTGGAGATGCTTACCAGTTTTAAATCTCCGCCATCTTCAGCCTTCTGATAAATAACTGAAATGGGTCGGAAATTAGCTACGAAGGAGTTGAAGGTGTATTACGGTTTAGTGAAATTACTTTGCTGTGGAAATATTATTTTCTTGTGTAAATTGTTGTGGTGCAAGTGCAAGCTTAAATAGGTAGTAGCCAGTTCAATTTCAAAGAAACTTGTTTTGTTCTAAATATGATTTAAAAAAAGAACTTACATATATATGAGGTCAGTCGTAGTGTAGGTGCAGAAGCGTGAGACTGTAATCGCGACGGGTATTATGTTCGATTACCATTGGAAGAAATTAAATATTTAATATTTTTATTTCTTCGTTTTTGAGTTTCGCCACACTAGTTCCCATTGCCTACCCTGCAATATGCGTGATTTTTTTTACATTTTAGCCGTTTTCGCCGTTTAACACACAATGTCGCAAAAATTGGGTGGAAAATGTAGGAATGATAATTGTGATCGCGTTTCTCATAACTGATATGTCTCACAGCCAATTATATATTATTTTATCTGACAAAGCATATCTATCTCTATTACACAATTTAAATTCTTCATAAGAATGCTAACAGGATTTCTAAATTGCCCAAAAAGTCTATGGATGGCGGCGATAGGCTTCACGTGCTCCAAATGTGAATATAATATTGAAATCTTTAATAAAATCTAAACTGTAAAAATTTATACCAGCCATTTGGCTCTATGGCGAGATTGAAAAATTATCAAATAAAGAAGTACGCAATATCGTTTTGTTTTATGAACGATAGAAATCGCTAAGCAAGCAATTTTCAGATTAAATTCTTTCAATCCGGGTCGTGGCGATATAAAAACTGCGATGGCGAACGTCCTCTACTATTGTTTTGTGATAGCCTTTGATGGCCAGAATATAAGCTTATTTTTCTTTATAAATATTTCGTTTTCTTTTTGTAATTTTAAATTGTCATAGCCATATGATGTTTTTCCATCATCTATAAAAACTTCAACTATCATACTATCACGGTTCATAAGATTACTAGGTGACGGACAGACAGACAGACGGATGGATGGATGGACAGAGTAGTAGGAGGGTTATATCTTTAGGTATGGAACCCTAAAAAGTTTTTGGTAAGTTGCTACCCCGTTCTCCCTTGGGTAAAGGAATCGAACTCAATTTTTAATTAAAAAATTTATTATCTTAAATTTTAATTTCGACTTGATACAATGCCAATAATATAGTCATATAATCGTACATTCTTTTAATTCAATTTCATTTAATAAATAAATAACATCAAACCTATCTAGAACTCATAGTAAGAAGCACTATTGGAAAGTAATTTATCGACTTCCCGTCACACTTGTCTGGAAATATACAAGATGGTTTATTACTGGAATTTAAAAGCTTATCATTTTTTCTTTGATTTTTTATTGAAGAACTCAAGATTCGCTTAAGTTTTGTCTTACATACATTAGTTTAACTTTTCTTTTTTTTTAGCTTCACGCTGTATCGGAAACATAGCAGGGTACGCAGAAGGAATCTGGGAAGCTAGTGTTGAGACACTCCGTTCCCATTAAGACACTTCCGTTCCGCATTTGTTGTTGCTGAAAATTTTATATGTTGATTTTTTCACCGCCGCTCAATATTTAATGCTTTTAGAATTGCACCTACATATTCTCAAATGGGAATCGAATCCACAACCTATGAACACGTATGAACCTGCGACTGGCTGAAGTGGTACGTCATACATACATACATATGAACTATATGGCATATAATCTTTCACAGAGTGTCTGACTATAAGCGCAACGGTTGCAGGTTCGATTTCCACTCGGGGGTATGACTTATTTTATTTTTTTAGCTCTGCTCGTTCTCATTGGATTTCGCAGGCAATATCTCAAAAATTGGGCTCTCTCGAAAAGTGTGTGGGAAAGGGAATATTATATACGTGATATATTGTGAAAATAAAACGTATGTATGTATATTATAAATATTTAATTTAGAATTTAATTTTTGATATCAATAAAAACAAAATATAAAAACCAAAAAAAAATTAAAAACCCCACAAACATTTTTGAAAACTAATATTTTTTGAATTTCAAACATTTATCAGAGATAGAACTGACTAATTACCAAATGTATATGTAATTAAAGTTGTTCCTGTAACGTCTGTTTTATCCAATTATGTGTTCATTTGTTTTTCACCAAAATTACCTTTGTAATTCGGTTTTCATTAAAACTTTTATGGTTGTCATAACTTTATTTTGTGTTAGAGAATTCATTTGTTGCTTTGTTATCGTTCGGCCAGTCATTGCGCAAGGGCACAGAGTGTGTCTGTAAACGCGACAGATTGTGGGTTCGATTTCCGCTTGAGGAAATATAATATTTAATATTTCCATTTTCTTCGCTCTGGTGTCAGGCAAAGTGCGGCGTCGAGTTCCACCACTCAACACGCAATGCCTCCAGAATATAGCGAAAAATGGAGATTGAAGTGTCTTAACACTAGGTTCCCTATGCCTACCCAGTTGTGTGTGGGATACAGCGAGACGCTAAAAAAATTGTAATAATTATATATCGAACTTAGGAAGTAAAAAAATTGGCATGTTAAATAATGTAGAGGAGCACTAAGAAAGGATTTCTAGAAGGAACGTAATTTTCCGTTTTACTTTTTAAAATCTACGCAAACAAAGTTGAAGGCGACCACTTCTACTATATTACATAAAATCTCCGAACTATTAACGTGGAATGGGATTCCCCCATCCATCTTAGAACGATAAACCCTATAATGAAGCGTAGCGGTCGACCTCAGTTGAGGTAAAAAAAGTAATTAAGCTTCAACAACTTTAATATAAGGAAGATAGTATGTACCTAATATATTTTTTTGAAAATGATAATTCTACCAAAAATGTTGTTCAGTTGAGTAGTTTTTATTAGAGTCAGAGGGAATCTGGTGTAAAGTTTAATAAAACGAAAAAATGTGATTACAGATAAACAGATTTTCTCTGTATATCTCTGTGAGATAAGAAAGATCTCTGTGAGATAAGAAAAAACTACCATAATAGTCACATTTAGTTTTCTAATTGGGTTTAGCTTTAGGCTGTATCCAGCAGGATTGGAAGAGGTAACGTGGAAACCTATATAGTGTTAAGATATTCCGTTTCCACTAAGACGTTTCCGTTTCCCACTGTCTGCCGGATATAACGGTTTTGAACCGACAACCATTGCGCTCAGTCGCATCGACAATAAATATTTAGATAACACGGAAATATCATTATTTCATTTAATCTTTACTGCACAAAGTCAAGGCCTCTACAAAATACATGCGGACGCGCATCTCACAACAGTACCGCTGATAACAGGGACTTACATATTAATAAACTGGGTGAGGTCAACCGTGAGGCCACAGGGGAACTCTTCGGACCCGATCCAAAGAAATAAGTTTAAGAAATGTTTCTTAGGGCAGAAAAATAATTGGAAGTTGTTTTTTTTTATATATTTTTTAATTTAATTAAAAGAATCCATATTCTTTCTATCGTAATTGAAATAATCTTTTTTGAATACGATGTAGTGTTGATATAAGATTCAGCAGTAAAGATTATATTATTATTTATTCTCATGGTATGGCGTAGAGTTCCGCCACTCAAACACACTATGCCTCCAGAATTCGGCAGAAAGTGGGGAACGGAAGTATCTTAATGGGAAAGGAGAGTCTTAACACTAGATTCCCAGGTTCCCTCTGCCTACGTTGCTAATATATCGATATACGTTTTTTCTTGTTTCAATATTAATAAAATTATTAATATTCGCTTTCGGTTGACTTTACTCAGGGTGGGGGTTTTCACCTGTAACCAAATTTACTAATCTTACTCCAGCAGATTTGCCGATCATTATGTAATATGATTTATCAGTAAATACTTATCTTTTATTTTTATAATAATTTTTAATTCGGCAATTATTAACGAGGCCAATTGTGGCGCAGGGGCACAAAGTGTGAATGCAAACGCGACTGGTTGTGGGTTCGATGCCCACTCAAGGAAATTAAATATTTATTTAAATTTATATTTCATTTTCTTCGCTCTGGTGTTGCGCCGAATTCTGAAGGTGTCGAAATACCTCCAGAATTCGGCGGAAAATGGAGAACGGAATGTCTTAACACTAGGTTCCCTCTGCCTACCCTGCTATAACGGACTGACTCACAAGCAACGCAGCGAAGTGGCTTAAAAAACAGAACATTACGTTTTTTTTAATCTACGCTCACAAGGTTTCGTACCGCAGCTTGTTAAGCTATAACAATATATTACTATGAACAGTCAAAAGTAATACAGATTAATAATAATGAATAAATTAACTATTTCACTTTACTATTGAATCTAATAATTAAATTATAAAAAATACCAATCTAATTATTAATTAATGTTGAGGCCAGTCGTGGCGCAAAGGTATAAGCGTAGTACTGTAAACACGACAGTTTGTAAGTTTGATTTCCACTCGAGGAAATGATTTTTTTTATATTTTCGTTTTCTCGTTCTGGTAACGACGCAAAAGCGCGGCGTTGAGTACCGCCATTTAACAAGCAATGCCTCGCCAGAATTTGGCGGAAAATAGAAAATGGAAAGGTCTAAATCGGAACAGAGTCTTTTAACATTAGTTTCCCAGCTTCCCTCTCCTTTCCAGCTTCTCTCTTCCTACCCTACTATATGCATAATACAGTAGGCAACAAAAAAA
>JAATLQ010032601.1:0-14789 GCA_013421005.1 Heliconius erato x Heliconius himera
CTTTTCACTTGCCCTAAGCTGATCCGTCCCTTATATGATGTCCTTCCTCATAAAGTTCCCCGCCCCCTTAATGTTCAATGTTTGTTAATGTTTGTGTTTAGTCCTCTATGTAAATTTTTATGTAAATATATTAGATATAACAAAATTAAATTGTAAGCTAACACCTTTGTATTATATTTCCTATTACTAACCATCTATGTTAGGTATATAATGTATATATTAATTTTATTTATTTTTTTATAGGTGAAGGCAATTTTTAACTGGATCTTTTTTTTTAACATGCATTCTCCCATTGTGTAACATTATCTCTTTTACCGTACAACCTCCTTCGTGTTTTCTCCATACAACGTGACATTGGCGAAGTGATATGTGCTCTACTGGCACGCTCGGAACGCCATAATCGAAGAACCAAACCAAACCATATATTAAGTTACAAATATTTTATTTGTAGTCCAGTTTCATAGTATAAAATGTCCTAAATTTTTAAATATAAATTCAAACATAATATTAATGGTAAATATAAAAAATAAATATTAATATTACATGTAAATAAAATTAGGTAGGAATTTATATTCAAATTTAAAAAAATCACTGCCAAAAAATGCATAGTAGTCTAGGCAGAAGATACCTAATGCTAAGAGATTCCGTTTCTCACTCAGTTTACAAGACTGTGGGTGTTGAGTGGTGGATTTTAACGCCGCATTTTATAGACTTAAGAAGGAAATAAAAGTAAATGAAATAAAATTTTATCATAATCATTTTCCCGATTGCGGATCGAACCCACAATCATCACATTTACACTCAGACGATAGATTCACTGCGCCACGATGGTCTAAAATCAAAGAAATACCCGAGGCCACGGCACTGCAAAACGTTCGAAACGTCAAATTCCAAAAATGCATTACACTAAATATATGCGATTAATCCATTTAAAGATATCATATATTTAACGTAAGAATTTAAAGTAAAAATCTAAGATTCTTATATAATCAAATAAAAATCGAAAACTCACCTGTAATTGAGGATGTACACTAACAACCAATCTTGACCGTACTCTGAGTCTAGCGTCGCGGCGTTGTTCCCCGTACTGGTTATGAGCTCTACAGGTCCACACGCCGTTGTCAGATATCTGAGCTCGCCTAATTATGAGGACTTGGTCTGACACAGATATCCTGATGCTGTTGGAGACTGGGCTCAGACGACCATTGGCGTGACGAAACCAACTAAAATGTATAATATGATAAATGTAAATATGTAGATAAATACACAATGCTGCGGCAATTGAGATTGTCAGTGATAGTTGTGATTTTAAATTTATATTAGACTTAGACTCTAAATCTCTAAATCATAAGTTTTTATCAGCCTAAGTCGAAATTGTTATACGCTTGTTACAATTTATTTAAATTAAAAAATATATACATAATAATTAAATCAACGTCACGCTGTATCCTGCGCACAGCAGGGTAGGCAGAACCTAGTGTTAATCGCATATACACTCCGTCCCCCACTTTGCGCTGAATTCTAAAGGCATTGCGTGTTGAGTAGCGTAACTCAACACCGCGCTTTGCCGACTCCAGAGCCAAGAAATGAAAATATAAATTTAAACAAGTATTTAATTTCCTCGAGTGGGGATCGAACCCACAACCAGTCGCGTTAACAATCACACTTTGGGCCCCTATGACACGACTGCCTTTTTTTCAATTAAAAATAATTAAAAAAAATAAAAAATCAGCTTCACGCTGTATCCCGCACACAGCAAAGTAGGAAACCTAGTGTTAAGACACTCCGTTCCCCACTCTCTGCCGAATTCTGGAGGCATTGCGTGTTGAGTGGCAGAACTCAACGCCGCGCTTAACCTCGACACCGGAGCGAAAAAATGGAAATATAAATTTAAGTAAATATTTCATCTCCTCGAGTGGGGATTGAACCCACAACCAGTCGGTTTTACAGTCACACCTCGTGCCGCTGCGCCACGACTGTTTATATGTTTATGACTGTTTATCCAAAAATGTGTGTATTCAAGTCACGAATTCGAAATCATTTAAAAGTACCTGTACGTAGGCGGTGGACTACCAATGGCACAGCAGACCAGTCGTATGTCCCCGCCTTGTGGCACTGTCTCATCGTCTGATATTGTCAGAATTCTCGGTGCCATACTTCCAGAAGGATCTAATTTAAACATGCAAATAATATCAGGGAAAGCTCTAAAAGCTCTATAAAGCTTAGCAAAATATGATTATTATTTAAGAGGCTGTATCACTTATTCATGTAAGTTAAGTGTTAATATGAGTAAGTTGTCCTAATAGTTGCCACACTATCATTGTATTTACTTTAGCTATTATTTTAAACAGTGCAGCGTTGAGTTCCGCCAAGTAAGTTTAAATTGAGAACCGACTCTTTGATTACAAAATTCCACTGGTTTTATTCGCTTTGTCTTGTTATCGAAGCGAGGAAATGAAAATAAATTCCTTTCGGCGAGTGGAATCGAACTCACTACAACGTGTTTACATTCAGACGATGTGTGCCAGCAGTAAAAGTAATGTATTTAGCAATGAAAAAAAATAGTAATAAAGTATTCAATTCTCCAAAAAAAAAAAATCTTTCAATGAATATGTATATATATACTCACGCGACACGGCTATCATGGCTGATGGACTTCTCCTCTTCTCGCCGGTGAGGGCGTGCTGTGCCTCGCAGGAGTAGGTACTGGCGTCATCCGGCCTCGCTTCTCTTATCACTAGGATATCACCACGACTACCCCCTATCATGTAATGGCCACCTGGAAAAATTATTATGTATAGCTTTTGTATTTATTAGCGTCACGCTTCACGCAACCAGAGAAAATGGATCGCCAATCGCTAAAGTCTCCGCATACTTCTGCTGCCTCGTCCATTATTATCAACCTTTTCTAACATGCCGGAGGACCCTCATGTCTTTTACATCTTTGAACTTCCTCCAGTATCAGTGATATTACGTACTTAAAGGTCAACTACGGTCTCCCAATACTTTTTTTAATTTCTTTTATATTTATTATATTTTCGAAAGCGCCATTGTTTTCCCACGCAAAGCAGGGTATGCTTTAATGGGCTAAGGTAAACAATGGCAGGAGTGTGTCTTGAGTGGTGAATATTGGTCAAGGTAAAGCGAGGCGTTGAGTTCTGCCATTCAACACGCAATGCCTATAGAATTCAGCGCAAAGTGGGTAAAGGAGTGACTTAACACTAGGTTCCCTCTGCCTATTTTGCTGTGTGCAGGATGCAGCGTTAATACCACTTCACTTAACATTTAACTAAACCAAAACCAAGGACTTGGCAACCACCGGATTAGACCAACATTAAACATGATCTTTATTATATGAATAATAGGTATACCCAAAATAAAATTAATATCTCAATCACTCAC
Source organism: Heliconius erato x Heliconius himera (assembly GCA_013421005.1). Lineage (NCBI taxonomy): Eukaryota > Metazoa > Arthropoda > Insecta > Lepidoptera > Nymphalidae > Heliconius > Heliconius erato x Heliconius himera. The sequence goes on from JAATLQ010032601.1 coordinate 3,403, forward strand.
TCACGTCATATTATTATGTTGGTGGTGTATTTAAAATAATAATCAAAAATCATTAGATTATATTATATGTATTAATATCATTAGAGGTCAGTCGTGGTACAGGGGCAGGTTGTGAAGTCGAGGAAATGAAATATTTAATAGTTCATTTTTCTGCTCAGAGCGCGGTGCTGTGTTTCGCCACTTAACACGCAATTTCTCGAAAATTCTGCGGAAAATGGAGAACGGAGTGTTTTAATACATATTTTGCCTCGTTACCAGAGAGAGGAAATTAAATTATTAAATGTATAATTTCCTCGAATGAGAATCGAACCCACGACCTATAGCGTAAATAGTCGCACGCTTATGCCACTGTACCACGATTGGCTTCAAACAATATAATATTTAACTAAATGTAATAATCTCCTCTCTAAAACTGAGAAGCAAAAGTAACAACAACTTTATTCTCACCAATGTAAACGTAAAGTACTTTAAACACATCAAAAACGAAAGACAAATGGTCGTAGCACTTTAGAACTGGAACTCATGACTTTGAAATTAGGAGACAGTACTGTAGCACCGATCGAGTGCACTCACGAATTTATGAGTGTAGGTTTATACCTAATAGATGTCTATATAGACACTGAATGATATAAAAGAAAATAGAAATACGCTACGATCAAATTTTTATACGTTTTCTAAATAAGTATTTTTCTTTCCTAAGTGTGGAGTAACACTTTAAAAATATTATAAATAGAAATTGTTTCAAATTTACTATTGGAGTTGAAATAAAGTGTTTGATTTACATGAAGATGCAAAAGTGTCGTGGTGTAGTGGACCAGGATTTGATTGTACGCGACGGTTGTGGGTTCCATTCCCACATGGAGTAATAAATTATTTTTAATAATCTGCACCAGTTTTAAGACGAAGCGCGGCGTTGAGTTCGGTCATCCAACATGCAATGTCTCAAAGATTGGGCAGAAAGTGGGGAACGGAGTGCATTAACACTAGGTAATCCTGCTTTGGGAAATAAAGTGTGAAAAACAAAAAAAAAAAGTAACTACAGGATGGCCGAAAAGTTTGGAGGTTTTTTTATATTAGATTGTCTATAGCTAAAAATATACGAAGATTGCAACTGAATAACCTTAGGCGTACTTCGACTAAAGATTGTGTCTAGTGGTAATGAAGATTAGATGCAATGGATGTGGGTTTGTTTCCTATTCAGAAAAATTATTATATTTTAAAACTATTGTTTTCCTGATGTACTTATCAAGCGCGACATTCAATTACTAAAATGAGGGTTAGATTTTATTCTAGCAGCATAGCCGAAAGAGCTTAGTGATAATACACTCTGTTTTCTACTCTCCGCTCAATTTAGGTGATATTACATGCAGTTAAGTAGCCACAGTGGTACAAATCGTACCCACAACAACCGTGATTACATTCAAATATATACTCAAGTATATCTCTGTACTCAAGTGATATATAGCAGGAAATAATATAAAAATAAATATACATAAACACTATCTAATGGCCACCATAGTCAACTAAATCGAAATTCATGAATTAAAGATTAAGCGACGGTTGATACTGATCGGGTGCACTTGCGAATTTATAGTGAGATGTCTTTATTGCTACAGACGGACTAACTGCAGGCGTACAGTTAAGGAGACAAGTGCTAATTTATGTTTTAAGTTATTTTAAAAAGTTGAGTGTAAACGCGAGGGTTGTTGGTTCCATTCTCACTTTAATAAGAAAGAAAGCGAGGTATTTAATGCTACCGAAAATTGGGTGGAAAGAAGGGAACAGAGTGTTGTAGCACTAGGTTTTGCTCTACCTAACCTGCCGGTATACTACATGAGTTTTTTTTAATTAGTTTTCCCCATTTTAAGACGTAGGGCTAATAAATTATTTGAATGCACGAGTACTTATAATATGGTAATTTTATCACATTTATTATCCTGACGCTTCAAACACTTTGCAGTTCTTTGTGGAAACTATGAGAAGAACTTACTTTTACTATTATAATAAAGATGATCCACCAGTTATATTCATAGAGATTATGACTATGTATCATAAAGTGCTGTTCAACAAACAATATATTGAAATGAATGCAAAATTTATAATTACTTTTATTCATAATTAACTCGTGCTTAATTTACAAAAGCTATGTCATAATATTAATTAGAAACGTATTCCATATACTAATTGAGTGAAATTGTTATATAATACAAAATTACAAAGCAATTACTTACATTAAAATTAGCTTATGGAAATTTAAAACATCACATTAGAGATTTATTTTATAAAATGTACACATTTATCTGAAATATTTGCATTGAATATGAAAATTCCGTTTTTTTAAAAGAACTGGAAGCGAAGCAGTGATGAAACGCGGCATTGAGTTCCACCACTCAAAACTTGATATCTCGAAATTTTTAGTTTACCCTTATATACGAGATGAAGATACAGATGGTTTTTAAAAAAATGAGTATAAAATTTGATATCTACAAAATATTAAAATGACAGAAGATAATAATTATCAGAATATAATTACGACTTTGCAGATTAACGACGAGTATTGAGTGAAAAATAAAGTGAAAAATCTCTTCTCGTTTCACTCTCTCAAATCCAAAATATACAATAGAGATAGTTCTCTACAATTATTTTGATTTAAAATTTTAAAATAACATTTTGTAGTATTTTTATAAAATATTCATTTAAATACGTTGTTACTTTCCAGCCCGATGGTCCGCTGGAGACCGTCACCATTTTACGATCAGATAACTTTCAACTTCGACTTTTTCAATGAATTCTAAATGCGCGGTAACTTTGACGCTCTGTCTTTTTCACGCAGCCACATTCGGTGTACAGTTTTTGTTGCTATCTCTCTCACTCTCTTATCATTAGATCATTGATAACAGTTCTTTTATACTTTCCAATCCTGTCATATTGTGCTAGGTCCTTGAAGAGGTAGTTTTGCTTGTATATTATTATATGTTAACAAATCACTCTTTTTTAAAGAGCAAACAAAAATACCCTAGTGAAATATAATTACTTTTTCACTTTTTTATCCAACTCAGTAGGTCCAACAGTGGGCTAATGAAAGGCTGACATAATGATGATGATGAGGTTAAAATTATATTTCGTCTATATCTTAGAAATCTTGATATTTGATATTTTTAATTTGATTTGTTAAGTTAATGTTATTTGTTAAATAATGATGATATATTATATCGAACGTACTGAAACTTAATTTTTTTTAAGCTTTGGACCATTGTACCCTACTATTGGGCAACCAATATAAGCTTAAACAATACATGTTTTAACTTATTCAAGTACGTACTTAAATTTATAAAACATTATGGAAATCAAACCTATGACCAAAGCTGCACTAGACAGTGAAGTGGAATCTAACAATACGTTTGAGTATTACACTTATTAATTGAATGCAATCATTAATTAAAGACCGCCATGGTGCAGTGGGTCGCATGTAATGATAGTTGTGGTTTGAATCTGCACTCGGAGGAATGATTATATTAGTTTTTTTTTATTTCTTAACTCTAATAAGAAGACAGAGCGTGGCGCTGAGTTCCATCAGTTAACATGCAATGTCTCGAAAATTTTACAGAAAGTGGGGAGCCTAGTATCTCAACACTAGGTTCACACTGTTAAGGAGGAAACGCGTCAAACAGCTTAAAAAATGAATGCAATTGTAAAAAGCAAACTAGTCTTTTAGTTGAATTTTTAATTAACATATATAAAACATTTTTATTTTTACATACTTTTTAATGATATAGGCTAGGGGAGTATAATGAAACGGCCTACAACGCTAACGAAATCTCTTAAATAGTGCTAAAACATGGTGTCTTATCTCTACACTCTCCTACTAAACTACTTATATTTGACTATCAATTATATTTTTTCATAAACAAATATACAATTAGTAACAATCTATCAGATCGCATCCGTCCATCCGCGAGCTGAACAAGGGTTCGACGGCGCGGAAAACTATAATGAGGTTAGCTGTTGACGCGCCTTTGTCATATTTGTTATCTGTTTGTTTGAATTTCCAATAGTTGGCAATTAGCTATTTTTTTTGTTTTTATTTATTCTATTTGACGCCGTGGCGCAGTGGCACAGCATTTGATGGTAACCACGTCGGTTGTGAACTCGATTCCCCGTAATCCCACTTGGTGGAAGGAATTATTTTTTTTTCTCGCCCAGACAGCAAGACAAAGCGCGGCATTAAGTTCCACCACTCATCAAATATGTTTTTTACGAAAATTTGGCGGTGCGAGGGGAATGGAGTGTATTATCAGAAGGTTAGTAACCCACTATATACGCTATAGCAAAATGCTTAACTGTAAATTGATTGCGGTGTGGATTCGATCCCCGCTCGGGGAAATGGATAATTTAATTTCCCAGCTCTGGCATGAAAAATCACAGCGTTAAGTTTCGCTGTTTAACACGCAATATCTCGATTTTGATAAGAAAGTAGTACAGTCTTTTCGAGATAACGTACACATTTAAATTTTATACTTGCACCATTTCTTTACTCTGTAAACAAATTGTTGGATGCTGATAAAAAATATATAATTATCTCTAATAGGATTTGAACCCACGATCTCCACTATAGCGTTAAATTAAAACAAACAAAAATAACAACTAAAATTCCAATTTTGAACGTCAAATACAAAGTAATGGTACACAAGTGAAAACCGAATATAATTGAATGGAATTCTAAGAAAGAAAACAACGTCTGCGTTAAATTAAACAGACCGTGGCGCGAATGTAAATTACTTTTCTATTTAATAATTATATAAGAGGATGAGTTCTTAAAATCAGTTTTCAGCGAAAATGGATTAGTTTTTTTTTCTATTATAGTTTGCTAGCTCAAGTGTTAAGAACTAAAGAAACATTTTTTTAGCATCACGTTTTATCCCTAGCGGGGTAGCCATAGAGAACGGAGTGCCAAGCGCTATGGATTTTGATCTCACTTTGTCTATTATCATGAACATCTTCATACATGCCCTCCTGGTGGTCCTGGTGCTATTTAAAATACAGTGTCTTGAAAGTCGCCCGAGATCTCCGCCTGCTTCTCTTACTACTCACTCTTCCTTCATATATTTTTTGTTTTTCTATCATCACTCATTGTCTTGACGTGTCCACACTCCCTTCTGTTCTTCTTCATTCTCACCGTGACAGCCTCGCTAGTCCCTGTCATTTCCTGCATTTCTTTATAATTGCAGCAATACTCCTTTCCACATCTATTTTGACTCTTCTCTACAAAGCATACTTTCCAAATATACCACTTCATTCATTTGCTCCAATATCTACTAAATCAATTTTATAAAATAATATTTGAAATGACTTTCTAATATATCTTAACACTAGTTTCCCTCTGCTTATATTATAATCGATATGTCAAATTTAAATGTATCCTGTAGTAGTATTATTTTATTACATCCACATTTACGACTGTTGGCTCGCTAGTATTATGACGGTCGTAAACAACATTTATGTATTCTATAATATGTTTTAAGCATTAAGTTAAATTCCGAAATGTTCAACATAAATGCTAATTTTATTGGCAATATTGATTTCAATATATATATTTTTTTTCGATTTATTATGTATTTGGACGTCTGGATAGTTGTGGCTTCGAGCTTGTTTCTTGAGAACACTTTCCTATATAAAAATAAAACCTTTAATTCATTTAACCTTAACGGTCTTTGGGGTGTTCTTGCCGTTTTGGTTACTTTAGATAATTGATATTTTTTTTAGTTTTTATTATTTTACAATTTCTGAGCATGCTATAACACTAGTACAAGTATTATTTTGTTAAGTTTTTGCCACATGATTATTTTTAGTACAAATAGATAATGTGTATTTTATGATATTTTTTTAGGTCAAATAGATCAAGAAATGATGGTAACAAAACAAAAACATTGGAAACTGTTATGAAATCGAATTGACAATGTAAACACGAACATTTAAATTACTTTTTATATCGGCAAACTTTATTTCTTTACAATAATATAAACAGTGTAGGAAAAGAGAAGAGAACATAATTAGAGAAGACAATATAAATTGAACGTATTGTATCTTTTTTAGGTGGATTTTGAATTAAAATTATGAAATTGCCTCACATTGTATCCTGCATATAGCAGAGTTGGCGGAGGTAAATTAGTGTTAAGACACTTTGTGCCACACTTTCTGTCTAATTTCTGAGATATTGCATTTTGATTGGCGGAATTCAACGTCGTGCATTGTCTTGTTGCTGGAAAGACGGAATGAAAATAGTCAATACCCCGGAAACGTGAATTGAACACCCAACCACTGTGCTTAAAGTAAAATTCTGTCCTTCAGCTCCACGAGGACTCAAGCTACTTATCGATATTTTCTATTGTTATTGGATTTTGACTTTTTTTGGTACAAAATCCCTCTAATGAGAATTGAACGCACAACTACCACCTACAACTGCACTACTAAAGCATACTACTGTTAAATTATTAATATAAACATAACGATTATGTAAATTTTGAGATACATTTCATAATTAACGTGCTGCATATCATTTCCGGTGTTGCGGCGCGGAGCTACACATATATGGCTTTTTTAATTCTTGTAAACATAAATAACATGTATTCTGTCACATCTACTAATGATATAGCTTGTTTAATATACTCTTAAAATATTACGTATTTGAGCCTGCTTAACTTATTGCGCGTTGTGGGTTTGATTCCCACTTGAAAGAATTATATTCATTTCCTCGCTTTGGTAACAAATTAAATACAGTATTAAGTCGCTACTCAATACGAATGTTTCGAAAATTTTCCAGAAAGTGGGGAATGGAGTGTCTCAACACTAGGCTCCCTCTACCTAACTTGCTATATGCGTGATACAGCGTGAAGTTTACGAAGAAAAATCTACAAAAAAATAAATTAAATACACATGTATATGTAGGTAGGTACACACAAACCATCCAAGTATCTCTCCATTACGATAATAACACACATATTTTGATAATGGATATTTTTTCGTTTGCAATTATGTTTTTTATGATTTAGTTTTTTAACGTCACTTTACTCGAAACGTTTAAATTTAAAGTGTTAGGTTAAAAATATAATAATCTTTTTTCCATATATGGAGTTTCTACAGAAAAATAAAATTTTAATAAAATTACATTTTCATTTCATTGTGAATAAAGAACAAGTACGGTGAAGCGGAGACTTATGTGAAATACGACGTATAAAGTAATTTTTGAGTATCTCTCCTTTCAACATATTGTTGCGAGTGTACGAGTAGTCGGGGTACGAAGAGGTATAATTGTCGAACGCCATGACCTAACCTAAATAGATTTGTCATCTAGTAGCATTTGATGTGAGTTTAATGCAAGTTTTTTTTTCAGCTTCCTTTGTGGGAAAAAGAAAAAGTACTTTTTTTATTTATATTTTCTGGTTGATAGAGAAAACCTAGTGTTAATACGCATCGCCTTATTTTCGAGATATTGCGTATTGAGTAGGGGAACTTAATACTAGGCTTTGTTTTGTTGCCAAAGCGAGGAAATTAAAAGAATTAATTTCCTCTATTGGGAAACGAACTCACAGCCGTCGTATTTACAGCCATACGGCGTTGCACATCTACGGCCTTTTTCTCGTAGACATTTGAATTAAATTGATAGTTCTTGAGGTTTGAGATCGATTTTTGAGCCAGACAAACATACTTTCATCGTCCTAATATCAATTCAAAGAAATGCCTATTAAGCGGAGCCCAAGTTCGAGTTCCACAAGGGACGCTCTCAAGTAGCAATAACAATATAAAAACTATATTTATCTCGACAGGAAACCAAACTCAATCTAATATAAACACTAACAAATATTTAATTTCTTATACAATTAGTCATATAATCCTCTCAAATGCTATACATACGTATGAACGTATAAAATAGTTAGATATTAATTCGTCAGCACGTTCAGCCTTTTAATCCTATGAAGCAAACAGCCAAACTTCGAAGCTTTTGCCAAAAATTACCCAGTACAAGGGTAATCTGCATAAACGCTTAGATCTGCCAACCCGAACGGCGATTAGTACTCTGGATGGAGCATAATGGAAATATAGCTTATCTCTATGAAATATTGGTATAATAAAGTACATGATGCTACCGTGATGCAGTGGAAAAGTATTTTGTGCTAATTGTGAGCACGATCTATCATTTGTCATTCTGGTGAGACAGAGCGGCATTGGGTTCTGCCACTCTCTAAAACGGAAAAAGCTCTAGGTTCTCTCTGCACAATCTTCGCGAGTTACGTTGAAACAAAAAAAAACTGGTCAAATGAGAGCTGGATTCGCATACCGAGGGTTTCGTAGCAACTTAAAAATTGTATATCAACGTGAAGTATAATTTATAAAAGCGGACAAAATTAAGTCTGCAGACGTTTACAGTGCGAGTTATAAGTTTGTAATTATTTTTTTCTATGAAATATCAATAACTTTCGAAATCCTTTCGAAAAATCTATCTTTATTTGTACTGCAAGTTGTCACATGCACGTGATCTCGATATAAATGCTCATGACGGACGGACAGACGGACAACGAAGGAATCCAATCCCTCATTGGATTCCGTTTTTTCCTTTTGAGGTACGGAGACCTACAAAATTTTATATTATTATTATTATTTAAGCTATTATTAACAAGCATCTAAAATGTTATGTCACACGGTACTTAAATTATCACCTATTAATATATACAAAAACTAGTATAGATTATTCTATGAGTAACTTCAATTAAATTTAAACAAAACAAAAACTTATCTTTCAAATAAGAAAACACAAGCGGAACGAATTTCACGATTCATAGAACGAGCAGTAACGAACATTAAACATGCATTAGCACTTTTAATTCCTGACAATTCTCTTAAATTTGCAAATTGAGTTAACTGAAGCTACTTCTATGTTTGGGCTTACTTTAATTGTAGGTTATTTTTCTTTAAGATTTATACTACATATCAGGGTGGACTTAGTGGTTGAACCTGGAACCCTGGAACCGTTCTGATAGTATCCACGATACTTCTTCATTCTCTGTTTTTTGGTCAAAATCCACACATTGAGTGTTGGTGGCAGAACTTAACTTATTTATACATCAATTATTCATGACCTGAATATATACAGGTATAAATCATCTTGGCCTTTCGTTTTTGAGTTTGAAAATTCTTTATGTTCTGTGTTAAAATTAATAGTTGCTGGGAAATTTCAAATACTAAAGTTAGTATGGTAATAAAACATATTCTACTAATATTATTCCACGAACCTTCACACTTAATATTATTTTGAATGATCATAAAACAACCTAATCTGCATTTACATATCCTAAAACCGTATAGTGGCCGTATTAACATAACATAAGAGAATCATCCAAGCGTCAGTAATCCCGGTCGCATGCGGCTTTATCCAGGCCCAGGGCAAAGACAAACAAACTATATTACCAACTAAACTCAAATACCGTGTTTACTTCAATTATGCGACTATTGTATGTGATAATCAACCAGGAAGTACCTACGACCTTTGTCTCACATTCCTTTAGCATGATTATATTGATGGAAAATAGTAATTGTTACATCACTCTGTTTTGAACTTTCTGAGAGATTAAAAGAAACTTGGACATCATATCACTGCATTCTCCGAAATCATCTAATAAAAGAAAAAAAATCATAATAAACAAAAATTTCTTGTAGGTCAACCCAACGCCACACATTGGTTGACCAGAGACCTAAGGTATGGTATCATTCATACTTCACGAGTATAAATATTTCTCTTAGTAGTTTGCACAAGAATTGTGTTCGTTCATACAAGGTTCGTTCATATAAGGACCTATTTGTCCTTGTAGTTGAATGAATGAAACGCCGCGATGGCGTTTAATTATACGAGTCTCAAGCCGAGTTTAAGTATATCTCGTATTAACATTTTTACAAGATAAATTGTGAATTTTGTAAAGTTAAATTTTTAGTCAGCTTATGTTTTTATGTTTAACATATATTTAGTCAGCTTATGTTTTTATGTTTAACATATATATTGAAATATTTTCCTAAATTTGAAAAGATTCTAAATGAATAATATTTTTTTTACAAACACAGTGGTTTTTATTTTCTTGTTTTCATAACCTAAAAATAAAAGACAAATTCATTTCGCGAGCTAAAGTTAAATGAACAAATTATCACACAAACAGATGACGCTCCCAAACAGCTTTCGCATCATTTAGAAATGAAACGCTAATCGAATTTCCATCTAATCTGAAGAATTAGACCTCATAAAGTATCCCCTTGTTTCTGTCACCGGCAGGCGCTTTGTAGGAAAAATTCTTAATTTACACCCTCCGAAACGGTAATAATCGGCTCTGGGTGGAAATTAATTTGGATTTTATAACTGGCAACTTTCCAGACTATGGTATTATATTGAAACCGGTGTTTGAGTTTGCAATTTATTGTTGGAGCGTTAATCATTGAGCAATTAAAAAGGTTAAACTATACAATATATGGATGTAAAGTGTTGGTCAGAATCAGAATTTATGCTTATCTCGCTCAGTACTATGCAATTTATTATCAAATACTTTCTATCTTTACTTACCAGCATCACCAGCTAAAGGAGCCAAAACAGCTCCATCCTTGAACCACCTTGTGACAGTGATGTGACTTCTGACAGGTGCTGATGTAGCACAAGTCATCAGGGCTGAGCCCCCTGACACGCCGTGGGTGGGCTGTACTCGTACTTCCCAGGGTACGTCCATTACTGAAGAGGATAATATAATATATTTAGTAATAGATTTTTAATATGATATACATATGACTCGTGGAGAACGAAAGTGTATTTCTCTCGTGGGGAATGGAGTGTCTTCATACTAGGTTCCTAGGTTCTCCCTGCCTGATGTGTTATGTGCAGGATATAGGGTGAAGCTAAAAAAGTAAGAAATACTCGTTCTCATTTTCTATTTGACTAGACACAATCACGAATTGCTTCTACTTCTATTTAGTGGAGAACGTAGAGAGACTTTCTAATTATATCTTGTAAGTAAGCAAAGCTAATGCAAGTTATATGATATGTACAAATGTATGGTTTATTGGACGACGCTTATGGTATTTTGGACATTATGCACGATTTTAAATTCTCTTACTTTTCACATCTATACTTATAATAAATCTGTAGAAAAGTCGTTTCTGTACATTGAAAATATTTAAGAAAAAATTAGCCAGGGTGTTAAAGGATAACTAACAGAATCCATTTCCAACATTTTTGGAATTTTTGTCTGTTTGTCTGTTTGTCTGTTTGTCTGTTTGTCTGTTTGTCTGTTTATGTGAACACGTATCACGTAAAAAGTACACAATAAATTTAAGCAACTTTTATACATAAAAATTAC
>JAATLQ010032602.1:0-15872 GCA_013421005.1 Heliconius erato x Heliconius himera
CCCGCGCACCTGCTGCTGGCCAACTGAGGCGGCCGCCCGTAGCGCCCTCGCGGCCGCCCCGCGGGGGAGTCCCGCGCCGCCCGCCGCTTGTGATATCCGTACGATTTTCCATAACTTTTTGTATTCTCGTTCGTTACGTCGATGTGTAACTTTATCGATAGGAGCGACACCGGCCGCGCGACTCGCCGGCCGTTTATTTTCGTACTATTTAAAGCCGAGTCGAGTTTTTGATGTCTTCGTTCGATATCGATGTAATAGATATTGGTAGTGTTTAAGGGAGCGAAGGGCCGAGAGGCCGCGTGCGCTTACGACGACGTACCTTCTAGAGCGAGCCTGTATACATACGTCCTCCGATCTAAAAGAATACTGATATTTAAATATGTATACATATGATATATATTCGTACGCGAATGTCTAATTTTTCACGTGGATACGAAAGGCCAATAGAGAAATTACGTATTTTTAATATTGAGAAATAATTTGATACTTTCTAAGAATATAGCGTACGTACATAGAGACATGTATCTATAATATATCGTACTCGTGTGTAACAAACGAACCCTTGCATATCCGGTCGGACGCGGTCGGACGGCGCGGCGGGCCGCCCGAGGGCGTCGGAGATCTCACCTAGTGTAATCATCACTTGTACGATTGTACCCTTATAATTATAATATACATAAATATTATAGGATTAGCTACGTTTCAATCTAACAGTATTTTTTTAAGAAGATATTAGTCCTCGTGTACATTGCCGGCCGACTGCGAGCGGCGGCCGGTCTTAGTCTGTATTGTAAATTTATATAATATTGTTATAAAAGACATGGATATGGATAAATGATAGAAAAAAATATTTCTCAAATCATAAACTAACGGGTGCATGCAAATTCATGGAAATAAATACTATGTGTTATTTATCTTTTTTATATTTCACTTGGCAATTGAGCTTAGTGTTTCAATCGAGGTCGAAGTTAGCTATAGGGGAAACTGTGCTGATGCGGGTAGGCAGCTCGTCATTGTTCGTCAGACACGCCGCCAGCGCCGCCAGGTCCCGCCGCGCGGGGGCGCCCCGGGCGTGACATCTACATTGTAATATTTTATAATGCTTGTGCTATTCCTCTTTCGATACATATTGAGGGTACAAGCGGCACAAGTTAAAATGTAATGCAATATTTTTTTAAGTCGCAACTTAGATGCTCATACCGCTTTTTTGTACTTCCACCCCGATACGGACCTGGCGACGCTACGCGCCACGTGTAGGCTCACACGGCGTGCAATATTAAAAACGATTCCCTACATTTAAAACAAATTTACTAAATGTAAGGATAACTACGTTCAAATATATTAGAATCTAAATGTTGTATAAAATTATTGATTAAATGCATCCCGTGTGTGCCGACACCCCCTCGATGCACCACAATGACAAGATGCATACAGAAATATGCAACTATTTTTTTACTATTTTTATATTTTGATTTAGATTAAGTCTAGCTGTATGATTTCAGTACCTTTAATATGTACTTTATTAATGCCCTATTATTATTAAATTACGTAATGTAATATATAATAGGAGCTCGATTGAAAAACTAGCCTAAAACGCTACAGTATTTTGTAGATAAAATCTATAATGTAAGTCTAATATAATACAATTTAGCGTAATGAGATTTTTTAATAATAAAGATACTTTTTATTTTTCTTTTCTTTTGTAAGATATATTCGATGGAAGTGTTAAAGATAGTATATTTGCATAATATAGTTAATGCGGTTCTCCTGTCCGCGAATATAATTAGTCAATAATAATTTTTCATATTGTTGTACGACTTTTTAAGTTTATATTAAAATGTTTTGTGCAATCTACATGTTTGTCTATTTTCTATCCCATGTATCCTTTTTCTTTTAAAAAGATCGATATAAAAATATTATAAGTAATAAATTGGTAGAAATTTGGGGATTATTAGTCAAATATATAATATATATATAGTCAAAATATCCCGCTGTATCCCGCACATAGCAGGGTAGTCAGAGGGAACCTAGTGTTAAAACACTCTGTTCCACACTTTCCACCGAATTCGGGAGGCATTGCCGATTGCGTGTTGAGTGGCAGAACTCAACGCCACGCTTAGCCTCGACACCAGAGCGAAAATGGAAATATAAATTTAAGTAAATATTTTATCTCTTCGAGTGGGGATCGAACCCACAACCAGTCGCCTTTACAGTCACACCTCGTGCCGCTGCGTCACGACTGGTTATGATGGAATTGAAACGCTCATATTTAAATATGTTTTTTGAGAATAATGTAATGTAAAAAATATATATTTATGATTATCAGACTCTTTATACGTTTTCTAAAAAAACATATAGAAACTTGAACGTAGCGGGATTTGAACCCGAGCTTCTCGGGAACCGTCCAAGATGATTCTGGACGGTTTATTTTCTCTCTCTAAAAGTTCTGAACCTGGAAGTTTATTTTTTATTTTTCATGGACATGTATCTTTGAAACTCAATCCCATTTATCCTAAAACCTATACTACGGAAGAGCTAACATTGTCCTGCAAGTCCTCTGAGTCATACTTAGTAAGGAGTTGACTGAAACCCACTGAGGAATAGCTGCGGTCCAAGAATTGTAGAAAAAGCACTTTACCTTAGTTTAGGATGTATTCTTGAATGAAGATTAAAGTGACCAAGAGAAGATTTCACGGGGATCAGGAAAAACAGGATTTACCTATACACATCATAAAGCCCTCGCCAAATAAAGTGGTGGTTGATGACTTCAGTGTACCATTAAATTGGGTATTATATAGAAAAATCCATGAATATTTGGCGCTTATTGGCCATAATTAAGTCAAAATCAATTATTTAGTCAAAAGAAATTATTCATCAGGAAGGGGCGCCTGGGACTCCAAGAAGCTTACCAGTATATACCCGCTATGGTTCCGACGCCGGTAGCCGAATGCTAGGAGCATTCAGATGCCCTCGAATCGTTATATTTTTGTACTCCCACTAGCATTGCCGAATTTTGGATCTTTTCTAATCTTTTTATTTTCCTTAAGCTGTAGCTCAATAATAGAGCTTTTATATAATCAATATATCGTACAATACTTTACAAGTTTCAATCTACAAACCTTAGAAATGACAACAATATAATTTATATACAGGGTGTAACACGATCGGAGGCTCAACGGTTGTCTATATATATATATATATATATATACAACTACAGAGACAACTATACTAATAAACTATAGTATATATTCTATACTAATACTAGCACTTTTAAAGAACACTTTTGGAAAAAATCACCAGTAATTATTTGTCGCTACAGCACTTGAAATTTTTCATAAAAGCTTATTTAAAAACGATTTTTGATTCCATGTTATTTCCTAGATTTATAAGCCAATAATTTTGAATTATTGATAATACAAAACGCCTGAGCTAAGTATATCGAAAAAAAACCCGAACGCAGACTTGACAGTCGAGCTGTTTTCTTGAAGAATCCTATTTATTCTAAAAAAAACCACAAATTCTCAAATATTTGCTGAACTACTAAAAGACGGCGAACACACATGGAGGTGGTATAGATATATATATATATATATATATGGTACTGAGACCCCCTACCCATAGCGAACTGTTGATCCGTCGATCGCGTTACATCCTGTATCTATACTAATGGACTATTATAATAAAGCGGAAGAGTTTGTTTGTTTGTTTGTTTAAACGCTAATATCTCTGGATCTACTGGTCCGATTTACTTTTTTTTTATTTTGTATGAAAGCTACGTCCTTCAGGAGTATACTATATAATAATAATATAGGCTATAAAATATAACATTACGATGTAAGTGTTAGTTAGCCTTAAATAACGAAATAACAATATTAATGGAAGTCATCGAATTACTTTAAGCGCGTGCGCTGCATAAATAGCTAAATATATGTCAGTACATCTACATTGTATGACAAGAAAATTAAATTTTATTGGTTTATAAAAAAAGTCCGCGACACCACATATGTATCTCTTATAAATAAGTCACAATAAGGCGTTTTGTAAAAAAAAAAACTGAAAATTGCAAGGTAATATTACAACGTTTTTTATTTGGCATGAATATTGAAACTTACGAGCGAAAGTTATTTCATCATCAAAGATTTTTTATGAAGATAAGTTTCGGCTTTCATAGCATGTAATTTGGATGTATACCTTTCGAGAAAATGTAAAATTAAAATAATACAACGACCTATTTACGGTCGCATGCTAGGTATGGATCGCGCGGGGTACTGTGCCGCCGATGACATCCTCTCAAGCAGCCACGTAATGCTTGCACTTTCTCAGAATTATGAAAATAAGATGTTTATTAGGATTGTATCAATCTGTTGGCAAATGCAGCATGCTAAAAGTGGTATGCGGGCGAAACCGCGAGTGGACCGCTAGAATCGATATTAATATTAACAATAACTTTAATCAGGTTTTTGCTAAATCTGCTGATCTAGAGAAAATTGCTAAACACACATGGAGGTGAAATGGGTGCGAACTCGTAAGAAAGGTCCCGTACCCACAGACCACCGTTGATGCGTCGATTGAGTTACACCATATGTGTGTCACATCAGAGTTCACGCGGAAGTGCATTCATTACGCGTTAGTGCGTTTGTACTTTTACAAAATATAAAAAAATATCACTTCAACTTCTGAGTGTCATATTGACCTAAAGCTAAATGGTACCTAAATGTTTTTTTACATCTTATACATATAAGGTAGGGGGCAAAAGTATTTTCGTATTGTTCATACGAGGCCAGTCGTGGCGCAGCGGCACGAGGTGTGACTGTTAAACCGACTGGTTGTGGGTTCGATCTCCAATCGAAGAGATGAAATATTTAATTAAATTTATATTTCCATTTCTTCGCTCTGGTGTCGAGGTTAAGCGCGGCGTTGAGTTCTGCCACTCAACACGCAATGCCTCCAGAATTCGGCAGAAAGTGGGGAACGGAGTGTCTTAACACACAGGTTCCCTCTGCCTGGCATGCAGATTCCCTCTGCCTACCCTGCTGTGTGCGGGATACAGCGTGAAGCTGATTTATTGTTCATACAACGGAAAATATTTTTTTTATGTATATATGTTTTCACGACACAAGTATACACTATATAAGTAGTTGTAGGTTCAAATTGGCCTTATAAAATTATATATGCTTATATATACAATTTTAGTCGGGAACGGAGTGTCTTACACTATGTTCCTTCTGCCTACCCTGCTGCGTGCGGGATACAGCGTGAAGCTGATTATTGATTAATTATTTTATAAAATTGATGTATAAATTGGTTTTTATTGATAGTTTTGTACTCATAATGTAAAGCGTAGATATTACCGGTAAAGTATCACACAGCATCCACTTTTTATTTTAAATTACCATACATACAGGCTTAGCAAAAAATATATTTCAGTTTCAAAATACTGAATAATCGTTTTAAGCTTAACATTTTGTTCTTTGTGGGGGTCAAAAAATATTTTTGTCAATTAATCAATGACGAGTATGCTAAATTTGCGAATAACAGGATTTAAAATTTGGAAGTACTGATAGATATTTACTTTTAATGAAAATTAAAAGTATTTTTTTATTGAAAAGTAAGTCTTAATATCGTTTAAGAATATATTATGAATTATAGTAACATTTTACATAAAAATAATAAATAAAACAGCAGCAACCTTAATATTAAATCACTTTATTGAAACCACAAATGACAAAAATAAACCTCATCTATGGACATATAGATATCTGATCCATTCGCAAAAGAAATGAGGAAAGAAAACAAAAAAAATACTTAGGTTTTAAATTTTTTTCAACAATTTCTCATATCTCACAGGCAAGTCACTTCATAATTTATATAAATAGGGCACTTTGAAAAATATATAGTTTAGATTATATACAACTACATTATATTTAAAATAGTAATCTATGGCAAAGCATGCTTATATATACCATAAAAATCATAACAGTGGTAACAAATTCAATATTATATAAAACTATTAAGATTTTTAAGCTTTTTTCATTGATATAATAATTGTTTTCATTTAGTATTTCTTACATTATGAGTTTGTATTGACTAATTGATTGCATAAAAAAACATATATCATCATTTATATATAAACATTTATGATTTGTATAATACATAGTTATTTTTAAAATATCCAATCATTTAATTTTAAAACCCAATCTTTTAATTGCCATTAATTTAATTGAAAAAAATATTCTTGTTAGAACCCTTGTCTTCTTTTCTTTATAAATATTAAACATATCGATAAATACTTTTAATATTGTCATGATATATAAATGCATTTTTTCTGTTTCATTTTCTTAAGCTAAGTTAACCAAATTTTTGGCACTATTACAATGTGATTTTGTATTAAGTATGGTTTGTAAATATTAAAAAAAAATCAAAAAACACATAAAACATACTTAGGCCACTAGCAGTAAGACCATAGATGAGGAAATATGCCCTTAGTGGTAAATTTAGTTTGTATAAAATATACATTTGAAATTACTATAAAATAATCAGTACATTTTAATGAAACTTAATCAGACGCACGCTTCCCAATAATCGAATACCTAAATAATCATTAAGATATTTACATTCTAAAGTAAAAACCGAATTAAATTTAAAAATAAACAAAGTACCGACGCTTTACGCAAAGTATAAGTCATACTTACATATAAATAGTTACACCGCTGTCGCGGGTACTGACTATCATCAACATTTTGGCCCAATTCTCATAAACAAAATACATTCTCTTATTTGCCAACGCGTTATCAATAATAATCATAATACCTAACCTAATCGACACAGTGCCAGCAAGCAACAGCTGGGACGCTGGCGTGTCACTTAAAATGGATTTATAAAATAAATAACAAAAGTGAGCGAGACTTAAGATAGCAAAAAAAAAATTAAAATTCTACACGCCGAGGGGCAGCCGAGGAATGACGAAATAAGTAAAATAAGAATCATGTACCACCGCGCGAATGGGCAATCGGAACCAATCACCACACGTATTTACAATAGAAAATGACACTTTAATATCACTGAGACCACCGAGGAGAAGATTACCCTAAATAACATTTGGTTTGGAATTATCGATCAGTGGGCCATCTCGATGTGTCTCTGTAAACTTTTTTTGTTCATATAAAACCGGTCGCACATGGCGCAAGGGAAGAACACTTTTTCGTTGTCGGAGTGCCTCGCCCGCGTGTGCGAGGAGAGGTCGAGGGCTCTCGCGAAGTAGACCTTGCATATGTTGCAGAAGAACTTAGTGGGAGTGGAGTGCATTGTCCGGTGAGCTATCAGGTCGCGAGGAGTCGCCACCCCGTCCCCGCACTGGCCGCAAGTGAACTCCCCCGGTGGTGCCACAGCTCCTCCGTCGTCGTCAGATTCGCCCGTGTCGTCCACTTCGTCCCCATGCTCCATCGCGTGGTGGGTGTTCAAATCCTTCACGGTGTCGAACTGCGCGCCGCACACTTCACACGCGTGGACGTCCTCATCTATTTGCGTGCCGGAGCTGCCCTCTCCGCCCTCGTAATGTTTCTTCATATGTACAATTAAGGTGGACTTTCGTGTAAACGACTTGTCGCAAACTGGACAGAATACAGAATTCGGTTGGTGCACCTCGTCCATGTGCCGCTGGTATGCGGCTCGCTTGGTGAACTCCTTATCACAAATATTACAGTACCTATCTTCTGGTCCTCCAGAAAAATTGTTTTGATGATCCAAGTCTATAGAATCGTCAGATCGTAATTTCTTATTCGGGTTCACTACGGTCACTTCCACTTCGGGCGGTAACCGTCTCTTGGCTAAGTTTGCTGAGGTCGATGAGCGAGTATTTTGAGGCATATCTACCACTTCGTGTTTGCTGACTTTGCTGGTTACTTTGTTTTGAGGCATCCAAAGCCCTGAATTGTTGGCAGCGGCCTTGCCGTCGGGAGATCGCAAGTGCCAGCCGCGGTGACTTTTCAGGGCCGCGATGGAAGTGTAGCTCTTGTGACATATTTCACAATCAAATGTTTGTGGTTGGCTTTGTATCTGATTGATACACTGATGGTTCTGCAAAGCTAACAGTCCCACAAACTGTTTCCCACAAGTGTCGCAGGGGTATCGTGCCTGGTAGTCAATGCTGGGATCAACAGAGTCGTGATCTCCGTCGTCCTCCACGTCCATGTCTTGACTTACGTCTTGTGATTTATTTGAACTCTGGTTTGAATTATACCCTAGTAGTTCCCGAGCGTGCGCCGCCTTCAGATGTTCGTAAAGTTCTAATGTCGAATTAAGTGGTTTTCCACATATTTTGCACATCTGTACTGATGATTTGTGAACATTTTTTCTATGACGGTAGTACGACTTTTTGTCTGTGAAGGTTATTTTACATATAGTACAGCTAGATCTCGTGCCTTCGTTGGAAGGTTGTGTTTGAGTTTCCGATGTACCGGCACTTGAATTAATTCCATGCTTTGCCCGTTTGTGTTTCCAAAGGCTTGTTCGTAGAGGGAACTTCTTGTAGCATAATTCACAAGAGTATGGTAAAACATCTTGAGATGTTTGTTGCATATTATTCGACAAATTTGTGAAATTAAAACTGTTAAATTGCGGAGTTGATAAAATAGCGCCATTTTCATCAATATTGTATTCATCTTCTTCAGTAGATGCTTGCATTGTGTTCTCCTCGCTGTCGTTTCTATCAGCGAGTAGATCGGCATGTAGCACCTTCTTATGTTTCCATATATTCTTTTTATGCATAAATCCTTTTCCACAAATATCACAGCAATAAGGAGCATTTGGAACATATGGACTAAAACCTGGTTGCATAGAGAACTGACGTATAGGCTTCCCTATAATTTGTGGCGCAAAACCTTTATTTTCTCCAGGTTTTCTATTAGTGGTAGGCACTTTCGCATGAATACGCATATGATTAGAATAAGCTTGGCGGCTTTTGAATGATCTTATACAAATGTCACAAAAGAATTCCGTGTCTCCTGGTGTCTTCCCTGCTCCGGGGTGGACCTGCTGTACATGTTCAGATAATTTTAGAGGTGTACTGTAAGAATTAGTACAAATACTACAAGGATAGAATTTAACTCTTAAATGCGTGTTCTTATGCTCCGCAAGTTCTGACGGGCGTAAAAATTTCTTCTCGCATTGATCACAATGATGAGCCACTTGATTGTGTTCAGCGACCTGGTGATCTGTCCACGCATCGACGGTTTCAAAAATAGAATTGCATTCTGTACACGAGTAGTGGTACTCTTCTGCTTCTTCTTTCACCAGAGTCATATCAGGCTCAGAAGTCTGCATGCCAAGCGTCCTATCAGAGTGTTCCATATAGATGTGCTTGTTAAGATCAGCAGTTTGCTCAAATTTGGAATCACAATGTTGACAATGGTGAGGTTTCTCCTCGTTGTGTATACACTTCAAATGTTTCACCAAATTAGGGTAACTGTTGTTCTTCTTCCCACATATGGGACAGTCTGTGGGACGGCCGTCGACGCACTTGCTCTGACTGTCGGGATCAAAACTACCCGCGTGCACCGCTATGGCATGATCATTGAAATCTTGTAAATTCAAAAACTTTTCAGAACATAAATCACAAGAAATGTAAACAGTACATTCTCCATTACGAATGTGTCTCTTTCCTATAGCTTTATCTTTGAAACGCAAACCGCAGTGCACGCATGAATGAGGAACGCGAGATTGCCCATCCTCATGTACATCAAGAACATGTTTCATAATAAATTGTTTTAATTGAAATTTGGCCGGACACAACTTGCATGCATATGATCTCGCATTCAAGATGTCCTTGTACTGAACTTTCGAGTCCTTGGGTTCATCCTCTAGTACTATATCATCAGTTATCCCATTTTCGTTGTAAATAATTTTCCATAGATCTGTACACGTGTTTGATCGCATATGGCTTAATAAGGCTCCTATATGAGTAAATGTGACAACGCAATTGTAGCATGTATGTTTAGGAACTTTATGGCCATTCTTTTGCAAGTGCTGAATAACCGCTTTTCTGCGGGGATGCTCTTTATTACAACATAAACAACGTTTAGTATTGATTTGTTCTATAATATCTCTATATTTGAGTATAAAATCTCGTTGTGTTTTCGTAACATAAACTTTATTAGGATCAAGGTCTTTTATATCTTCACCTTCCCCTTCTTCCCCTTCAGCGTCACCCTCCCCATCGGCTTCACCGTCTCCGTCAACGGTATCATTGGGGTCAACCGTTTCGTCCATCTCTTCCTCATTTCCATCACTATTATAGGAATTTGTTTGCATTTCTTCATTTATTTCGACGACAGGCGCAATACTCATAGGAGGTAGATCATCATCGTCGTCATTTTCTTCGTGATTCATTGCTTCACCTTCCTTGTCATTACTCTCATATTCATTTTCTTTGGCGTCATTGTAATTCTCGTCTGCGTCAACATTGTTCTCTGTATCAACATCTTGACTTTCAACATTGTCATTGTGATGATCTTTCTCAATATCGTCATGATTTTCTTGTAAATTATTCTCGTCTTGTGTATCATCGCCATCGATTTCCACACAATTTTCCTCCCCTTCTACATGTCTCTCATTTTCTTCCTGGCGTGCAATTTCAATTTCGTTGTCTGAATCCATGTCAACAGTGTCATAATTTTGCCCTTGGTTATTTTCATCTTCATCATCCGGATGTGTATTAACAAACGTATCCGGCTCCGACAGAATTGTTTCTACTTGGAAAGAAGCAATTTCGGGTTCCGAAATCAATGTTTCGGGACTTTCTGGGCCCGAATTTATTATTTCGGGTTCAGAAACTAACACCTCAGGTTTGGATGTCAATAATGTTTTTAAAATTTGAGGTTCTTTTTTCTTTATTTGCAAATCTTTTAGAGCTTTTATTCTAAGAGGGTACGGTAAATTATTTTGAGGAGTCTTTGCTGTCCGAATAGGTATAGGCTTTGGTTGTGCAACAACTTTATGCGGTATCATTTTGTTTGGCATGGATTTGGGGTGATACTGCATTTTATGACTAATTGGGTTTGGCATGAGGCGCGCCTTCGGATTGAAAGGGTTAGGTCTAAACTTAGGTTGCATGTGAGCTCGAGATTTCAAGTTTGTGACCTTGTTTGTGTATCTATCAAAGCCATGAGCAGTAAGCTCGTGTCTTCTTGCATTATGGGAATATCTGTAGGATCTTCCACAGACTAGACAGTCTTTAGACGCAAGCTGCTGTATACCTTGACGTGCATGCAAGGTTTCTCCAGTTGGACGCATCACTGTGATCGATACTTCAGGCATATTTGGTACATTTGTGTAAGAGCGAGGCTCTAGCAATTCTTGTTCATCTTCCTCTTCATAATCCTCTTCTTTTTCACTTTCCATGCCCTGAAAAAAGTAGCCAACAAAAATTTTATAAGTATCTTAAAAATGCTGCCATGCGGGAAAACAACAGTTATAAGAGAGTAAAAAAAAAATATTATTATATTTACTAAGGGTGCTGTAAAATACAGTTTTTGTTTATTCAAGTGCTTGTCAACAAAAAAAAAAGCACATAGGACTGATTAAATTCAACTAATTTTATAACACTTAAATAATAATTTTTACCACACTATTGGTACAATAGTTTAATAATACGACATTATAGTCCACAATTATATGAACTTGTTTTGTAACAGTTGGCATGTATCTTTATCATTAAGGAAAATTATGAAACTTCATTAGTTTAAAAAATGATAAGCCAATAAGTTGAAGCAAAATCTTTATTTTGGGAATGTACGAATTTTTTATTCTGCTGAATATTTATTTCTTTCAATTCAAGTAAAAAAAATTAGAGATTTTGTAAGTATTTAAAAAGTAAGAATAAACATGTGAGTTTGCAAAATATTAAAAACAAATTGTATTCCTTTTTAAAATCTAAACAATTAACAAAACAATTCTTAAAGATCCATATTTATAAATAGCTCTCACCTCTCTCCTTAAGTGGGACTTGAACCCACAACCTATCGCATTGACTCAACAATATATATAAAATATAGAAAAATAACAAAAAAAAAATTGTAAAAATAATATAGAATAATATTATATTTCATATTAATCTATAGTATGAAATACATATATCCTAGTGTAGGGTTTAGACACTCACTGGAGAAAAAATACAAGACAAAATCAATACTACACTTTATCATATTAGCCATTAAATGGAAATAATTAATTGCTCCATGTGGCGATCAAACTCAAAACCATCACATTTACAATCAGATACAGTCTGTGTGCCACAGTAGCCTCATGTATACTACACTATACTACTTGTGTAATACAACAGATTCTACTGTAATAAAATGATATTTAATATGACACCTATTCTTTTCTCAAACTTACAACACATGTGTTTATACAAAAATATTAAATATTATTAATAAAAATATTTAAGTTTAATAAATTATGAAGCTATACAAACAGTGCATATAGCCACTGTGTGTTCCTTACAAATAAAAGTACCACATTTCAAACAATATTGCTTGGTTCTGCGGTCTATTTTTCTGGATTGAAAACAGTATTTGCATCTACGTCGATTCTTATAAAATTGCGTCACATGTTCAAAAGTTGAGAATTTTATTCGTTTTATATCAATATTACTGAAAGACGGCACTGGCTGGTCATTCTCCATCAAACTTATAGCAAGTTCTCTTATAAATATGCGTCTTTGCACTATAGTATTGGTGTTGTCCGAAGCCCAAATAACCTGCGCATTCACTGAAGCTATATTGAGAAGCATAAAAAATAAGGAGAGAGTCCAATCATTTGTGTGTTGCATAGTTGTGTAGTAGTGCATTAAAACATCAATAACTTCAACTGCACTCTGATATTTTTTATATAAAGAGATGGATGATGTATGACTGCTGTGTGACCTTTTGTAATATTTAGGATCATTCGCTAGGATATTAACAACTTTTGAATTTTCATTAACATAAGATGTCATACATGTATCATTATCTAGGAAGCCATTCATAAATATCTTTTTACTTCTGTATTTGGTTAAAAATAATGGTGGCACCAACTCATTAGAGGGTCCGATAGCACCAATACTAAAAAGTTTGTATTCAGTTAAAAGTCTCTGTAAAAGGGAATTCGATGTGAACCAGCTATCCATAATCACAGTCCGCCCAGTCCCTGCCAAATGTTGGACCAACTTGGCAACTATTTCGTCATTACCAAAATATGGGTCAGTTATAACATCTAAGTTTGTTACATAAAAATTTGATGGGTCCAATAACATGACTAACTTAAGACCACTCTTTAGGTTTTTCCCTTTAATCTTATATCGGAAAGGGCAAGGGCCATACACAGGGAGTATAACTTCATCAATAACGACTATGTTGCCTACATCCATTGACGTACGACAATTGAGTGCAAATATTTCAAACAATTTCCTCATTCGCTTCATAACATCAAATTGCACAATACTGTCATCATCCTCATTATCAAAACTGATGTTTTGCAGGAGGAATTTAAATCTTTCCAACTGCATAGCTTTCCGAACACAAGGCGCTCCAAACTCATTATTCCAGAGGTCACTGAATTTCTGATGTGTAGGTCGCATTATGCCGTGATAATACAGTATTCCAATTAGTGTTCTAATTTCAGAAACATTTGTTTTATCTGCTTTTTTTCTACTATATTTCGCAATTTTTTCATTAGTTGAAGTAACAATTAAATCCAATAGATCATCTGTAAATAATAATTGCCATGCAGACTTTGGTTGAGGGCAATGTTTTTTTGATACAAAATTTCTTTTTCTTGTGTCAACAGCTTGTTTAACTTTTGCCATTGTGTTGACTGACAATATTTTAGGATTCTTTGATAATATTTTTTTATTTCTGCACATGTATCCATTTTTGCAATCAACATAGTCCTCTAGGGAGTCATTATTCAATTCTGTTTCCGATTCAGAATCATGATCTGATTGATGAATAACATCACATTCCTCCATAGACTGAAGGGAATCTATGACCTCATCTTCTTGGACCATGTCCAGAATTGCATGAACTCGGTGCCAGTCCATTCGAGGGTCTACATATTTCTGTGGATGAAATTAACTCAATTGAACTATTCTCACACATTTTCCTGAACAAACTTATAGAATGTAAGTTAAAGTGTCATATTAAACATCAATATTGCATATCAGTAAGAGGCAAGTATTTCAATGATAAGGAACATAGGCACTTAATCTTTACCTTATCACTCCTCGGTGTGAGTCCCAATGAAGCCAATATGGGTGGACCTTCAGGTTGTATTTTATTTGATTGTCCAGCATTCTGAAAAATAAAAAAATATTAATTTCCTTTAGTGTAACTGAACAAATAATTAAAACTAAAAAAACTTCATATTCAAAGAAACAATAATTGTAACAAAGTGCAATTATTACTAGATGCTTACTGTGGAATGATGACATGGCATCTGTTATGCACATGTCCTTGACATGAAATCATAAGTCATTCCTATTGAAAAAATAATATTATAATCTTTATAGTTGTTATCAAAAGCCACCACCAATGTATAAGAATAAAAAAAAGTTTAAAAAATGTAACATCATACCTCAATGTCAGGGTATGATCCATCAATAACCACTCCATCATCATAGGCTTCATCTGACATTGGTTCATTTTTTATTTTGACCTGAAATTCCAAAAAAAAAAACAATTGATGAAAAATATTTGACAACTGGCTATCAAGATGTTCACATATTTTATTAAAAAGACCCACCTCTTCTAGTAGGTTGCTGTCCTTATTAATGAAAGACTGTAACCTATTTTGTGTCCTTTCACATATGGTCTTGAAAATATGCCAGTTATTAACATTGTCCAAGCATTTCCTGCAGACATTAGTTGGCAGGTCGTCATTTTCGCTTATCTGAAAAAAATAATGCGCAACAATCACGTTACTGAAGCAGAAAACGCGCGCGTATCATTTGTACATACGAGACGAAACCGCGCCTCATGACCGTGATATGGCGCGAGGAGAAACTAAGTAGGTAGGCGTAGGTAGAGCGCGCTGCGGCGAGCGGCTGCTCCTCGAGCGACCAGCGAGCCCCTCGAGGGTGGCGCTCGATACACGCACACAGCGGCGAGGGACGGCCTGCACCGGCCTGCTCGTCGATAATCGATACGAGCGATGTGGACCCCTCCCGGGCGAGCTTCCGGGAATAATTCAGAGCCCCGTCCTCATGACGCGGGCCGTCCCTCGCCGGCTGCACGCTCCGCGACGCGACACGGCCACGACTCGGCCGCGAGCGATAGCCGGGGAACATTACAAAATGGTGGACGTCTTACGACATCTCCACCTAGACTAGCGTTGCCTGTCATTATATGAGGCGGATGACGAGTTCTCACGTACACCAAGGGTCTACTTTCACTTAAATCTCCTCTGTGACACATATTAAACCTATTACATACCTGCACTGACACGCAATCTTTGATTTTCGAGGCGAGGACAGGAGGTTCGGAGTCATCCGAACTGGTGGTAGGAAATATCGGTAGTAATTCGCATCGAGATGACAAGCACAGTCTACAAACACGGTCATAATTCACATTCATTGTAAATAAACAATATTTAGACGCTATTAAAACAACATTTAGAACACAGACGCCATGTCACCACGAGCACTTGAACACAAAGCACTGCATGTCGTTCTTGCTTGAGCACGATAGCGGCTGATGATGAGCATGAGAAGTCGATGTTCGGTCGGAATAGCTGGGTCGAGTCGCCACTCGCCGACCACCTGTCGTTCTGCGCATGTGCGCGTAATATGGCGTCAGGCGAGCCAACATTACGCACACGAAATATAACCAATTCCAGAG
>JAATLQ010032602.1:15882-30674 GCA_013421005.1 Heliconius erato x Heliconius himera
ATTAAAACAACATTTAGAACACAGACGCCATGTCACCACGAGCACTTGAACACAAAGCACTGCATGTCGTTCTTGCTTGAGCACGATAGCGGCTGATGATGAGCATGAGAAGTCGATGTTCGGTCGGAATAGCTGGGTCGAGTCGCCACTCGCCGACCACCTGTCGTTCTGCGCATGTGCGCGTAATATGGCGTCAGGCGAGCCAACATTACGCACACGAAATATAACCAATTCCAGAGTTCGTCAACCATAATTGTAAATCATACATTTTGAAAATTCTTTTTTTTACACATTATGATAAGCAAAAGTCTTAAAAATACAACACGTTCTTAAAAATAATTACTATTCCAAAAGTATTCTTATTGTTGAGGAAGTACCGTTTATTTATTTATGCCCCCAGCATTTATAAATCTTTATAATATATATCATTAATCATTCTGTAATAGATTCAAGAATAGTGATTTTTTTATATATTTATCTGTGCGTTTATGGACGCTAATCTCAAAAACTGAAAACTAAAACTGATGAAGCAATTTCATTGAAGTTTTCACTATTGTATTTTGGCAAACTTCTTTGCATATAACGTTATTACTTTTATTTCAATTTGATGATAAATAAAAAAGTTATGTAAGTATAAGAAATGTCTTATTGAATTGGCTGAAAGCTTAGTTTTCGATATATATTTTAATATATTATTTGTTAAATTATAATGATAATATGTTTTATATAATATGTTAGAACATGGAAGCAATTCAGATTAGTAAATAAGTAATCATGTAGTTCTAGCAGACAATTATTAAAGACTAGATATATACAGAAAGTTAATTCTTTAAATAACAATTACTTTAAACGTACCACTAAAAATGTTTCCAGCCTCTGATCATCGTTATCTATCTCACTCTAACAGAGTATGGGACGTGGCGCCATATTTAAACTTCGACAAACTTGTCAGTTTAATATACAATGGCGGGATATTCAAAAATTGTACTCAATAATACAAAAAAGTTTTATAAAAGTTAACTGATACAAAATAATCCTAATGTTATTTTGACCAAACTAATAAATCAATTTGTTCTATACAAAACTGAGATATACAAACAGTAATATTATATGATTTATTTTTGAATAATTTATACCAACCTTTTTGATACAATTGTCAAATGGGTAAGTAAAAAAAAACTTTGTTTTTTCATAATATTTGCTTTTGGTAGGTAATTATTGTAAATTATATTTGTTAAATTTCATTCTAGTATATTCATATATCATATATGTTGTAGATTCAAGTATATTGTGTTTTCCTGGTCTACCGCAAAAAATATAAAAAAATATATTGTTTATAAAAAAATGTAATACAAAAATAATCTTAGCTACTTTGATACCAGCTGTTTATATTTTATATTTTTTTAGATTTATTTTTTATATATTAGAATTTTGATTTGTATTTCTATTTATTTCAGCGCTGGTAGTAGCGCATTACAGTAATTCTTTTTAAATTAAATTTTTACTATAAATTAAATAAGAAATATAATCATTTGAAAAGCTTTTATTTTAGATTGTTCTGCTGTTTTAATGATGACCAACAAAAATATCTTTTAACTGATTTAAGGTAGATTAAAGCAAAAGGGCTATAAGAATATATAAAAAGTAATGAAACCATTCTATTTCTTTAAATTTTTATTTCTGCACAAGCAACATTTAATGCCACAACAAGAAGGTACAAGATAAGTAACATTTATTTGCAAATATTATAATACTTCACAGTTTATATTTTTATAGCATAAATATATTTATATATTGTGCATTCAGGTCCATTTTATTTGTTTTCTTTTAGCTTTTATTTCGTTCTAAATAAATAGGTACTTAATATTATCATGCATATATCAGTTTAAAGAATAGTAAGGTAAAGTAATGTAGACTTTGCATTCAGAAATATATTGTTTAAATTTTTAAGTAGGTATAAACTTAATGTACCTATAAAAGGACTATTTGTTAATTTAGTAAGGATAGGTTTCGTAGACTTGTCTTAATATCACAGGAAAAGATCTTGATAAATTATCCTAATATTTAATAGCTATTCTACATAATGTTCAATATTCATGTTGTAATGTGATTTACTTAACAAAATATAAAACTAAAGTATTCCAAAAATTATATAATCAATCAGATATACCTATTTGTGCTGTTTTTTGAAAATATATTTTCAATGTTTACTTTATATAAAATAAAATCTAATTACTAACAACACTTTTAATATATATTAGACTTAACACTAATAAATTAATATATGATAATTCATTAATTTCTTTCTAAACACACATCATAAAATTAATTTGTACCTAAAGTAATAATGTATGAAGCTGATATGATAATTTTGCAGGAGTTTTTTTATACAAGCTAATCCATATATTGGTTAAGTATACACATTTAGATATTTTTAGTAATATTATATTTTATAAAAGATTATTATATTTTTTTTCTTTTTATAGATAAACTTGGCATTGACATTTTATTAATGACACTTGGTCATGTTTTTTTTCTATGTTTTAATTAAGTACTTTCGAACTAAATAATATGGGGTAACGATTTTTTAAAAAAATATAATATGTTTTGTAATTTTATATTCTTATCATAAATACAATAAGGGAAAAGTATTTTTTTTTTTACTTATTATAAAAAATAATAAAACTTACAAAAATAAAAAAAAGAATATTGTGAACTGCCAAAAACACTCAGCCTTATTATAAAAACTTGTGCCATTTACGCAATAAATATTTTCTACTGACTAGGTACAATACTTAACAATCATTGCCAACGCCATTCACTGTCAGAATGATAGTGAGATTGGTCCATCAAAATTTGAAAATTTGGCGGGAATTTACGAGCATGGCGGACATGACGAGCGTTGTTCTTGTGACGGTTGCGCGCGCACGGCCAGCCGCGAGGGGTCGACGGGGTTAGCTTTCGCGACGAGAGCCCGCGCTACGTGAGCGAACGCGGCCTCCACGTTGAGGCCGGTTTTCGCTGACGTCTCCATGAATGCGACTTGGTACTCTCGCGCCAAACGCTGCCCCTCCTCCCGCCTCACTGCCCGCTCGAGGCCGCTGTCCGACTTGTTTCCTGGAACAGAATTTGTGCCGCTCCACTTGTGATACTGGATACCTACTTCGTTAGTAGCTAGGTTGGTGAGGGCTTTGGTTTTACGTTGATTAAATTATCAACGAAATTGTAGACTTCGTGTTTGATATCTTCCTTTATATAAAATATTGTTTAACGTAACTGATAGTGTTATGTACCAATCTGTCCTATGTATACTTAAGGTGACCATTATTCGGTCGGCTTAAAACGGGACACTGTAGTGTGGCTTTCGGTTTTTAGGGGTGTGGTTTAGATTTTTTAAGAGGCTAGCAAGAAAAATAGCATACTGCCATAATCGCGGAGAAACTTGTTTCAAATTTCAGTTTCAAAATTCTTCATATCTGAACGGATACATGTATGTATGTATATATGAATGCTTATATGTATTTCAATATCTAGACTGTATACTTCGTCCATTTAATTTATTGTTCTCTTACTCACTCGGCCATAAGGCCGCATAATATGGAATTGTACCAAATATTTAATCATATAATATCTTTCTTGTGTACAAAAAAGATACTTTTATTTTTACTAAAAGATGGTATCTATATTCTTGTTTAAAGTTTATATTACCTAGTAGCATGATGACCACGTCGTCTTGAGCATATTCTCGTATTTCACCAAGCCAGGCCCGAATGTTGTCAAAACTGGTTTTGTTGGTGACATCGTATAGAAGTAGAAGGGCTGGTAACAAGAAGCAAGGTTGTTAATGGGCAAACAAGACATTTGAGACGATTAGATTTAGAAGGGCAAGTCCAATATTTCTTATTCGGTAAGTATTTTGACAAACCGAAAAAACTCAGATGAAGTGAGAATATTTTACTTATAATTTTCTCTGGAACTATATCTTTTCATGATGTCTTTATAATAGAGTCAACAATTTAAGCGGAATATGGAAGTTCGTTATTTTTTTATAATCGCAATGCAATATAGGTACTTATTGGTTGTAAATTCAGACCTGTCGGCTTTTTGTCGGGACCTTTTTTTATATTAAAAAAAATAAATATTCTCCTAGTTTCATCTTGTAACCCGCAGGTAACAGCACTCTGCTCCCCATTTTCCACCGAATTCTAGAGGCAGATTACATGTTGAGTGACAGAACTCAACACTGCGCGGTGTCTCGACACCAGAGCGAAGAAAATATATAATAATATGAAATATTTCAATTCCTCTAGTGGGAATCGAACCCACAATCCGTCGCGCCACCACTGTCCTACTGGCCTGGATTGTAAGTGACGAAAAATTGGATCAGAAGACACTCAGCCAACAAACCCGTGCCAACCCTATATCTAACGTAAACATATAATGTAGGTAGGTACCTAGAGCTCCATTACATTACTTACCTAGAAATATGAAGCGACAAACAACTGGACAAATTCAACTACACTTCTAATAAACTTCCACTTAAAATTAGTCATATTTTTAACAATATCATTTTGTGTTTTAGTTATTTAGACATTTTAAAATGTTTTTAAATTTTGTGGAGTTATTTTAGTTTAACTAACAATTACTATATTTGGGTGAGCTTAATAAATATATTCCGAATTTTAGAACAAAGTTTCTTAATTACATTTTAATATTATAAATAACTCAGGTAATAATATAAATGGTTCAAATTTAATAAACCCCTAATTTTTAATTAGAATCAAAATATTTTCAAATGAAAAGAAAAAAAAGGAAAAAAATATATTCTTATTTACATAAAAACAAATTTCAAAATGGAAATCGATGAATAATATAATGTTTCAACGTCTTAAGTATAACACTTGGTGCTTAAAGAAATATTCTCTACAGAACAAGAATACATAATTTAAATAAGAAATATGATACATATTTGTAATTCAGAATAATAACCCCTCGTTTATTGCTGTTGTCATTTGTCACTAAGCAATTTTGCTTTGATCATAACCGACAATTTAATATGTACGACTAAGAAATATTCCAAGAAATATTTTCTCATACGTCCAAGAGATGTCACTGGTAGTATAAGATATGCAACAATATTTTTTTATCTTAGAGGACCTGGGAACCTAGTGTTAAGGCACTCCGCTCAATTAAGACACTGTTGTTTCCCACTTTCCGCCTAATTCTGGAGGCATTCCGTATTGACTGGCGGAAGCTAACGCCGCTCTATACCTCGTTACCAGAGCTAGCAAAAGAAAGAAAAGAATATAACAGTTTTCAATATCCGAATGGGAATCGAATTCACAATCGTCACGCTCACAGACACGCTTGCTTTTGCCCCTGCTCCACGACGCGCGACGGCCTCAACAAAAGATATACTATATATAGATATATATTTAGTTAATATAGCGATGTTTTTATTATTTTTTCTTTTATTATGAATATTTTAAAAAAAGTAAATATATTTCTTAGTTCTTACCGTGTGCATCTCTGTAATACGCATGGGTGACACTACGAAAGCGCTCTTGTCCCGCCGTGTCCCAAATTTGAAGCTTCACTTTTATGCCGTCCACCGTGACTACTTTATTCTGCAACAGATGGCGCTAGTTGTAACGTTCAGAGAAATATATGTGAGAAGTATAACTGTTTCTTACGTATACTTCTCTGAATCTCCTTATACGTTGTATAGTAACAAATACATTTATTCTAGTGACAAAATATCATAGTTTGTCTATTTATTACAATATATGCCATTACTAAAGTAAATTTAAAATATATTAGATCACATTCTACCTAATATCACAACTTTAATTACCCAATATAATTTAAACGAGGTGATACATCTCAACTTTTAATTGACGGAAACAAAACAAAAAATCATCGCGACTATAAATCACTCAGTCGAGGAGTCGATTCAATCACAGCTGTCATGGCTAAGGGGCGGGAACGGAAAAAGCGCACCAAACTTTAACGCCAATAGCGTAGCGCGTACTGGCCGCGTATCCCCGTGAGTGGCCAGTTTGAACTCGGGACCCCTGACGACCATTTAATTGTTTTTTTTTTTGTAATACAGCACGAATAAAAATTAAAATTCCTTATATTATTGTGATTGATTCTTTTTGCCTTTTGTAGAATACGAAATAGTTTTATTAATAGATATTTAAATTAAGCTGTTTTTAATAGAATCCTCGTGTATGATTTGGTAATTGGTTTTATAGTCGATGTTTTGTATACTTTGTATTTGAGCAGAGTTTGACCGCAGTGGCAATACGTAGAGTCATTAAAATGTGGTCAAATCTGTTTTATTTATTAGGTACGTATAATAATCGTGAAATCCAAAACCAGTGTACCCGGAAGTCAATTCCAACGGTGGAAATGTAATTGCCGGCGAGGAAGGTCCCGTCCCGGAAGCGTACAAGCATGCACGTCTTCCCGACACCGCTATCTCCTAGCAGCATTATCTAGAAATTGATAGTAATAATAAATATAGATTTCAATGTGGAAAATTTATATAATGTTTTATTAGAGGTATGAAATATAGCTTAATTTTATTTTTGTATAGACAATTAGAGTAAATAGAAAATACTTATTTAAAAACTTAAACTTACTTTTCCAAAAACATCATATTTTTCGTCCTGTTTGCTTTGTTGGTCCCAATGCTCAGTGGGCGATGGAGGGTCGCTGTGTGGCATAACACCCTCTTGTTCACTTTTGTCATCATCCTCTCTAGCCTCTGGAAGGTTCCTGGCCCATGTAGGTCGTACCCGCCCTACTACCACTCGTTTCTCCATTTGCCTGTTGTCTAAGTTTGGATTCCACATTGCGTCTTTGTTTTATTTGTTTCTTTTGCACTTAAATGTTGTATTTATAGCTTCGCTTACACTTTATTTCATAGTCAAGTTTAGCATAAAACCTAACAGTGTTGGTTAAAAGGACCTCTTTAGAATGAATAAAATGAAAATATTTTTTTATTTTTAATAATACCAGCCCTGTATTGATTTGTCAAAGTGCGATGTAAAAAACCGACATAAAGGAAGCGCATGTGGCTTATGCACTAGTTCTGATTACCTATCCCGCAAACTGCGGCTTTTGTAATAGGTACCTACTAATCGTGCGTTTTTTTATATTATTCAACAGGAAAAAATAGATATTGCTTTAAAATATGATGAAAAATTAAATTGACTGAAACCAGAAGGAAAATTGCCTCTAAAATATTTGTTTGCATTGGAAGAAAAGTTATCCCGCTTTACTTACTAGCAATAAACAAGAAAGATGGCTTAACATAAATGACTTTTTAAACTTTGTCCTTTTTCGAATATTTTCCTGGTAAACTTTTCAAATTATTAAGTATCAACTTGCAATAGCCTACCTACTTACTAAAAAGTCTACACATCATGAAAACTCGTTTTTTGTTTTCCTAATAAAAAAATAATGAGAAATAATTTTTGACAACTTTGTTAATTTTTACTA
Source organism: Heliconius erato x Heliconius himera (assembly GCA_013421005.1). Lineage (NCBI taxonomy): Eukaryota > Metazoa > Arthropoda > Insecta > Lepidoptera > Nymphalidae > Heliconius > Heliconius erato x Heliconius himera. The sequence goes on from JAATLQ010032602.1 coordinate 23,392, forward strand.
GGGTATTATACTGTGGTGGCATAACCAAACATTTTGTTTAACCCGATTTAAATCGCTTTAATTTTTTCTTTGCTCTTTAAATTGCCCAAACTGCCATTTGTGCTTAGCAGCTTCATCAATCAATCAGCCGTGGCCTACGTCCAATCTAAGCCACGTTGTCCAGGTAGACTTAGGTAGGTAAAATAAATAAATTAGCTTCACGCTGTATCCCGCACTCGGCAGGGTAGGTAGAGGGAACCTAATGTTAAGACACTCCGTTCCCCACTTTCTGTCGAATGTTGGAGGCATTGCGTGATGAGTGGCAGAACTCAACGCCGCGCTTTGCCTCGACACGAGAGCGAAGAAATGGAAATATAAATTTAAGTAAATATTTCATCTCCTCGAGTGGGAATTGAACCCACAACCAGTCGGTTTTACAGTCACACTTTGTGCCACTGCGCCACAACAGGCCTCTTAGGTAGGTACTAGTAATAACAATATGTAATTTAACTAATAGGTGAACATTCCAATCATAACTGTATAATTAGTAGCAGTTGTGTAATTAGTAGTACTGTAATATTGGTAGGTTAACCGAATTCTAAGACACGCAAACCATGAAGGGTTAGAAATGCGTGTGTCTAAGCCGAAGCAAGCCGAATACCTAATAGAAAAACGTTTAAGAATTTTTTATTGTTTTGCCTCAAAATAAAATTTGCTCAATAATTACTGTACTTTAGAAGCATTTTTTTTAAAAAATATTTAAATTAAAAATCTATTTACATAAAACATACCTATAATTTCATTATTGACTATAATAAAGTTGTAGTGTGAAATAAAGAAGGCGTAAGTCAAAATGAGGGAATCTTTTTTTCTACACCCTCAAAACTTGTCGTAGACGAAATCGGCCCCTATTACAGCTGTCCGACCCTTTTCAAACTAAATACCGGTGAAATAGAATCTAAAGTGAAGGATACCTTTAGCTATTAATTTAACTTTCTGATTTGATGCCTTATCGAGAAGTGATTGAAATCTCTCTGTTTTCTCCTCCATTTTCTTTTTTCATTTTTGCACAATCGTAATTTACTTTAAAAATATAGGACTTTATGGCCAAAGGTATATATAAAATTTCCAAAAGTTAACATTATATGTGTCTTTCTATTCGTTGAGTTCCGCCACTCAACACAACACAACACAATGTCCTAAAAATTCGGCGAAGGTAGGGAATGGAGTGTCTTGTCTGCCTATCTTGCCATATGAAGGATACATTGTAAAACTCAAAAAAAATACAAAAGAATGTTTTTTTTATATTATTAGGAGTAGATAGATAGAGTAGGTTCCCTAAAGTGATACAAAGTGAAGTTAGTCATATTAGCCGCCTCTCAATCCCCCGTAACCATTACAAACGTACCGCCACGACATTTTTTTATTTTTTACAAATTTGATAAATAATTTTGGTAAGTTATAAGAGTATTAAGAATATTATAATGTCGTTGTTATTTATTCATTTATTTATAATGATGCATCTCAAATATAGTATTAGGATAAATTTCCAATGTAACTTGTAGCAGTGCCAAGTTTCAAAATTTTATTACAATTTAATAACATCAAAAGGTTACTCTTTTGTAATATGGACTAGTAAACAATTCCAAATATGGACAAGTAGTCCATATTATAACACGTGGTCCAAATTGTAAACTTTTTTTCTTGTTGATAGATAATGGCGTGTAACCCAAAGAAGTTACTAGGAAGGAATCTACTAGACAGTTCATATTAGACACTTTCTGAAGGGCCAGCCAGCTTTCTTAGCCATACAAGAACAAAGGCTTCTTTTGAAACTGTGGTCCACATTAAGTGTACAAGGTCCATTTTAAATACTACTTGGTCCATTTTGAATACCTTATTGCAATAGTGCCTAATTCCTGTAGTGCCTATATTAATATATTAGTAGGTTTGATAGAAAATTTGTACCTTTATTTTGATGTGAAATTGTTATTCTTGAATAGCTTAAGGACCTAATTATTTATATAAGCACACTTCAATTATCTACATATATATTTGGGTTTTAATAAAAGAAAACAATATGGTGACCCATTTTTAGGGCGTTTACTCTACGTTATAGTCTTTTTAATCAATCTCCCTAGTTTTATTATTTTTATAGACTTTGATAAAGGGGTGGGAGATTGCCCGGAAATTACAAACTAACGAAGGCAGACTTCATATTTAAGTTCTAATTAATTTTCAGAACGAATAGCTCTCCAACAAATGTTTGTCAAAAACATTTCGTAATCATTTTAAAGAGTTAAAATTACTTTCGCTTAATGTATAATAGAAATAGAAATAATAAGTTCCATAATTTTACTATTTTAGAATTTATAAAAAAATATATGTAGCGGGATTTAAGCCCGCGTCTCTTAGAAACCGTCCAAGCGCTCATACCACCAAGCCATACGTTGTTATCAAGCTATTTCAAAATTCCTATACGCTTGTTACAGCTTATTTATGTTCTTGTCGTATCTCTAGTGAGATTTTTACGAATTTTCACTGCCCAAAGGTAATAATTATTAAGAAATATTTAATAATATTAAAATTATATAAATGTCTTTTGCCAAAATATTATTTAGTTAATTATATAATATTTTGGCAGACATTTATATATTTTTCTTTTCTAAGTGTGGAATGACACTTTAAAAATGTTAAAAATGATAAGAGACATTTTTACATTACATGCTGGGGGAGGAAAGGACACGTGATTCATCATTCCGGCCTTCAAACATTAAGAGTTGTATAACTGAAGAAATTTCACATTTTAACTAACCCGATCAGATAAACTCTTGGAATAGAATAGAATATACTTTAAAAAAACATTAAAAAAAAACTTAATACCTATACCAATACAGCTTTTTTGACAGCACATTTGTAAAGAAATTTAGTACCAACATAAAAATACTAAAATTCCTTTTAAAACAGTTCTTTTGCGTTAACAAAATTTCTGGTTCATATTTGTAATGTTTTTTTTCAAATAATTATAACGGGAAACAGGTTAATTAAGCCTCTTTACAAAATAAAATACTTTGCCTACATTAAAAACCAGAGGCAACAACTAACTTTCACATAAAGCCACCGCAGAAAGAAAATTTAATTTCCAGCAACAATATGGAGACTAGACTTGAAAGCTCTACATTTTCCTTTGATACGCACGAAATCCGTTTGAGGCAAAGTATAACAAAGGTATAATCAACCCCCTTTACAATACCCGTAATAAGGTTACTCAAATACCCATATGCTGCATTCCACCCTAATTTGAACGAATTTTATATTCTATACTATATTAAATGCAGAAAAAAATCAAAATTTGAGGTCAGTCGTGACGCAGGGGCACAAAGTGTGATTGTAAAATCGACTGGTTGTGGGTTCGATCCCCACTCGAGGAGATGAAGTATTTGCATAAATTTATATTTCCATTTCTTCGCTCTGATGTCGAGGCAAAGCGCGGCGTTAAGTTCTGCTACTCAACACGCAATGCCTCCAGAATTCTCTTGTGTGTTTTAACAATAGAAAATTATTGAATACACATTTATTGCTATTTTGCTATTTCTCGTTTTGGTTGGTAAGATGCACAAATAGGCTTATGCAATTCAGCTGTAAGTGGATAATACTGTCTAAACATTAGGTTCCATAGCGTGAAGCTATAATGAAAAATATAAAATGTATTTTTGATGAGGCCAGTCTTGGCGCAGAGGACCAAAGTGTGACTGTAAAATCGACTGGTTGTGGGTTCGATCCTCGCTCGAGGAAGTGAAATATTTATTTGCATTTATATTTTCATTTCTTCACTCTGGTGTCGAGGCAAAGCGCGGCGCTGAGTTCCGCCACTCAACACGCAATGCCTACAGAACTCAGCGGAAAGTGGGGAACGGAGTGTCGTAACACTAGATTCCCTCTGCCTACCCTGCTGTGTGCGGGATACAGCGTGAAGCTGATTAATTTTTTTTTTATTTTTGATGAAAGTACAGATAGATTTGTTTTTTCATGATGAACATTTTCTACAACAACTAATAATAAAGTTTATATTAAGTACCTACTAAAAAGTCGGCGAAGTATTTTTTTACTTTTAGTACTTTAGCTTATCTACATAACTTTTGACGGGAATAAAAAGCCGTGGTTGCGATCGGAAAAGTTTTTGTTGTTTATTTTATTAATATCTATGAATCTCGTGGAATTAAATTTCGTTATCGTTATTACTTTATAATTGTAATTTATTTAATCTTTGATTTATTTTTGTTATTTGAGTATGACATCTAAATAATGATGTACCTACCTAGGGTATACCTATGTAAATGTAAAAATGTAACTAAACATTCAAAAATCAAGTGACAGATTATTTGGTGCTGTGCTATTATTACATTTAAATTGTTGTTAAATATCCTTATTGGTAATTAAAAAAGCTGCGTTAGGTTACGCCACTCATTATGCAATAAATTTCACAATTGGGCGGTGAGTGGAGAACAGAGTGTCTAAGGCCTGTATTTATAAATCGCTCTCAACTCTGAGATCAATTTTGACAGAGATGCTGTTTTCATTTACAGATTATTAAAACGGCATCTTAAAATCCCTCTCAAGGTCGCTCTCAGAGTTGAGACCAGTATATAAATACGAGCCTCAGCTCTAAGTTCTCAAGCTCCAAAAACATTAATTATAAATTAATTAATCATATTAGACCCAAATTTTATATATAAATTGATATACTAGTACCTGCCTACTACAAGTAAACTTGACTTAATCAACTACACAACCAGGAGTCCATCAAAAAGTTTTGATGAAAATCTCGGCAAAGTATAGCGATGTCATTAGATACTCGCCCATAATGATGGCAGTGAATACATCATAGAATAGAAGTAGTAATCTAGAAGTAGTACCTATATGCTACGTGATCTGATTTTTACGATTTTTTTTAAATGGCCGTGTTAGTTTGTATGTTAGTGTACCTATGTAGAATCTTATGAGCTCTTTTTCACCCACTTCCTAGTATCCGATTGAGGTAAGAGGAATCAGGGGAGAGTTTTGTAAAAGGTTACGGAGGCGGTGTTGAGAGAGAAGTTTTGTAATAAGATGCTATGTAGCGTTGGTTCTTTATTCTAAATAGAAGGCTTATTTTGATATCACAAGTTAGCAGCAGTTTCACGAGTAATCCTTCGATGATATTACCTTTATTATTTTATTTCGTTCGCCTAAATTGGCAATTTTTTTGTTTACCTATTGAGGAAGGAGGAAAGGAGTTTGTAGGAAAATGTTACCGCGCATAAAAATCTTTAAAAATTGCTGTAGTTTACATAGTCTGCCTTTCGACTCTAAAGGGGTAATTAGAGTACACAAGTCACTTTTCAAAAATTTTAAGAATGAATGAAAGAAAAAATATTATCCAATAAAACGGATTTAAATTTATAACGTATATTTATATAATTTGAATAAATGAATATGCCTCTTATTCGTATCTACCTGCCTTCATATTAAGAAAAATGGTAAAATGTGAGTCAGAATTCGGCGCTTCGCCCACGGAGGCTTCCATACTAATATAAGGATTGTAGGTCAATGCGAAATACAACTTAGAAAAGCTTACAAACTTAACTTAACTTAACAACTTTTAAGTATAATCCTAAAAATATTACAATCCTGCTTATAGTTAATATTCCACTAAAATAATTTTAAATTACTTCGTGTCATTTCTAAATAATCTTGTTCTCACGTTAAAACTTTCAACTGTTGGCAAATTGGTGGAAATTCGACTTCAGTCTATGACTCGCTTGTTTGTTGTCGAGAAACTTTGGTTTCCAATAACAGTTTTCGGATTATATTAAACAATAAATTATTTAGAGAATATTAAATTACTTGTTTTAATTGGAAAACGTCGTGTTTTACGTTATTAGATAATGTTATTTACAAATGATTATTTTTTATTTTGTAAGATATTGTTTTATTCGTACTCCACAGTGCGGTTTGTCTAATTTAATAAATAATAAGAAAAACTACACAAAAATATCATTAAATGCATAAAACCTACCAAAATAATTATTTTCTTCATACATCAAAAGTTCATAAGTAGCATATAATAACATAAAATATATCTGTAAAAAAAGGGGTTTTTCTTTTATGGTAAGCTCAAAGCCTTTTTTGTTAAGTTTATTGGATTTTAATTCTCTGTTTTTTTTTACTTTTGAATATTTTCCTTAGGTACGGATTTTTTATTTGAAAAATAAAAAAAAACAGCTTCACGCTTTATCCCGCACACAGCAGGGTAGGTAGAGGAAAATGTTAAGACACTCGTACTCCTACTCCTGAGTAGCGGAACTAAACGCCGCCCTTTGCCTCAACACCAAAGTGTGTCTCACCACCCAAGTGGCGCAAGAGCACAATATATATTTCCAAACGAAATGGAAATATACATTGTGCTTTTGCGCCACAACTGGCCTCAATTCTTTGATTCTTTTCTTTTTTATACATAATCTTTAAAAAGTAGTAGTTGTTGATTACATTTTATCCACGCTAGGTAATCAGATTTTCTCTGCCTACTCTATACGAAGCGGGAAATTATTAAAGTATTTAAATTTATGGAAATGTCTTTTCCTTTATATTACTTACTTTTTAACTATTTTCAAGCATTTTACTATAGGTGTTAATCTTTGTAATAAGGCAGTTTAAAAAAAATTGTTTTCATAATATATTTTTATAAATATATTTTGTATACAAAAATAAAATTTTATTTACGTTAAATAAAGTTAACTTTAGAAATCAAAATTGAGATATAATTATAATTTAATCTATTGATCTTAATAATTAAAATTTTAATAATATAGCCGTTGCTCATTAAAAGTTAATGTTTAATACATATGGTATGTTATTATATTGATATGAGGCCAGTCGTGGCGCAGGGGCACAAAGTGTGACTATAAACGCGAATGGTAATGGACTTGACCACTCTCCACTCAAGGAAATGAAATATCCTCTAGAAATGGGCGAAAAGTGCGAAGCGAAGTGTCGTATCACTAGGTCCCCTCTGCATACTCTGCTGTATGGCCTAAGATCCCATCGTTTAAAACTGTAGGGATTAGATTTTCTAATGAAACTTATATTTAAGAATGATACATGATAGTAGAATAGATTACACTAGGGTTGCCCAAAAAAATCCTGCCGCAATCACCTTTAATTAATGTTTTTCGTAACTCGTTTTTGGAGAAAATTGCACTCATATGTTTTTTATGTGAATCGCACATCATTTGAAAGAAAATCGCATAAGGAATTGGAAAAAC
>JAATLQ010032603.1:0-14801 GCA_013421005.1 Heliconius erato x Heliconius himera
CTAACTTACAATACCACAAACAACAAAATATGATTTTTATCCGTAATAATGTCTATGATTAGACGTATTTGGTAAATTGATACACATTATCTGTAGTCAATTCGGCACATTTGACAAGCTTACTTGCCAATTTCATCGTAGTGGCAACATTTTAGCTTATAAACAGTATATTAGTTATAGAAGGTTTATAGAACTGTTATGAATACGCAATGTTATCGAACGTTTCATAAACTTATAGAGCATTTTAACTAATGAACGTTTTAAACGTTCTATAAGGATTTTTTATGAATAAGGCCGTTAGACTTAACTGTTCTTAAGTGTAAATATTATAACCTTAACAAATAAATTAATTAATAAATTAACGTAAATTTACATCATTTTTTAATTGGAATATCAATGTTATAATAGAAAATGTGTAATTAATATAAAATATTGTAAAAGTTGAGTAAACAACATGCTCCATTAGTGATAATCTTACAAGGATTTATTATCTCATGAAGCTTTGTTAAAACCTTAACAGAGCACAGAGCTATCAAAAAAAGGTGTAATAACAGCTAACAGTTTTATATAGTAAATTTGCTAGAGGCCAGTGCAAGGGCAAAAGTTTGTGACTTTAAACGCGACTGGTTGTGGGTTCGAACCCCACTCGAGGAAATGAAATATTTATTTAAATTTATATTTTCATTTCTTCGCTCTGGTCTCGAGGAAAAGCGCGGCACTGACTTCCGCCACCCAACACACAATACCTCCAGAATTCGGGGGCAAAATTGATAAATTAACAATAGATCCTCTCTGCCTACCCTGCTGTGTACGGGATACAACGTGAACCTGATTTATTTTTATTTGCTGGAGTAAGATGTAAATTATTATAATGATATTAAGATTAATTGACAAGAGCATTTACGATATTTTTTTGTAAAGATTGAGCAAGAACACAAAATATAAAGAAGAATATTTTATAGTTCTGATAAGCATATTAGAAAAGTACATCCTAGGATTTGAAGTGTAAATATAAAACAATTGATTTGTTGAATTGTATTTGTTGTTATAATTTATGTAAAGTGCAAAGCTGGTAATACACACTTTGTGCCCCTGCGCCACGACTGGCCTCAAACCTGTAAAATCGACTGTACTTGTGTGTTGTGACTGTTTTTGTGAGTAAGATCCCCACTCGAGAGGAAGAAATATTTACTTAAATTTATATTTGCATTACTTCGCACTGGTGTCGAGGCAAAGCGCGGCGTTGAGTTCTGCCACTCAACACGCAATGCCTGCAGAATTCGACAGAAAGTGTGTGTGTGTGTGTGTGTGCGGGATACAGCGTGAAGTTGTAAATACACAATCAGAATCGCAACATCATCATAAGCTAATTGTTATAAATGTTGTTTACAAATATCGCCATTACTAGTGGATATTTGCAAGTGATTAAATGAAACATAATGTTAATTTAACTAATGCAAATGTATAATTAATAATATAGAATTGTAAAAATCTATATATAAATATGTAAATACTAGAAAAATAAAAAGACAATTATCTCTACATATATAAAAGGACATGTTCCTGACTGACTGAGGTAAGACGCACGCACAGGCGTAACCGCTCATGGTAGAAACGTGAAATTTGGACAGATGTTTATCTCCATAATCTGGACATCCACTAAGAAGGGATTTTGAAAAATTTTAACCCTAAAGGGATGAAATAGGGTTGAAAGTTTGTATAGATTTATTTTTAAATTGGCATCGATTTTTATAAAATTAAAAATTTTATAAAACTCTTAAATAAATTTCATTGAACACGTGTTTCATGGTTTTTTTAGAATTCACCCCCTAAGGGTTCAAATAAGGGGTTGAAAATTTATATGGAAAAATCTTTAAGTCTCCACCGATTTTTATAAAAAATTCAATTCAGACTGTTAAAAATATTTTATTGAACACGTGTTTCGTGGTTTTTTAGAATTCACCCCTAAGGGTGCAAATAAGTGAGCGAAGCTGCGGGCGCCCACTAGTCTATCATAAAACAAATGACTTATTCTTTTAGCCACATATTTTATCCCACTTATAATAAAGTAGATAGAGAGTAATTGGGAGTCAAAAGACTTCATTTTACATTTTCTTCAAAAAAGAAAACTAGTGAACTCAGTATTTAAAATAAAAACAAAATTACAAAGAAAGCATTATATGATAATATTTGCTGCAACTTCTAATTATGAAATAATTTTGAAAATAACTTGTTTTGTAAACAGATGTTGGAAATTTTGCATGAGATAAAAACCTAGGACAGTTATCTATATATATAAAAGGACTTGTGCTGACTGACTGAGGTAAGACGCACGCAGAGCCGTAACCGCTGATGGTAGAAACGTGAAATTTGGGCAGATGTTTATTTTCATATTCTGGACGTCCACTAAGAAGGGAATTTGAAAAATTTTAACCCTAAAGGGATGAAATAGGGGTTGAAAGTTTGTATGGAAAAAAAATTCAATCTGTACTGATTTTTATAAAATTTGAATTTCAGACTCTTAAAAATATTTCATTGAACACGTGTTTCATGGTTTTTAAGAATTCACCCCCTAAGGGTTGAACCCTTAAGGGTTAATAAGGGGTTGAAAGTTAATATGGCAAAATCTTTAAATCGCCACCGATTTTTATAAAAATTAAAATTCAGACTGTTAAAAATATTTTATTGAACACGTGTTTCGTGGTTTTTTTAGAGTTCACTCCTAATAAGCGAGCGAAGCAGCGCGCACCCTCTAGTATAGTTATAAAATACCTTACTAGCATACCTTGTCATTACATTCTGATTTTGATAGCCATTAATTGCACAAATATGTAGTGTCTTATCTTATTTTACATGGGGTATTAAACATAATATATTTATACTTTTTCATTAATTTCTTAAATATAATTTTTTTTTTGTTTCAAATTTTAGCAGGGTGTTACTGCATACAACAGGATTGGCAGAGGTAACCTATTGTTAAGACATTCCTCACCCAATTTTCAATATATTAACATGTTGACTGGGCTTAAACTTATTACTAAAGTAAGAAAATGAAAATAATATTTTTTTTTTACAGTTAGAAGTCAGAAGAAGTCCACTACACCATTACACTACACATTGGCCCCAACTATTACAATACTTATTCAAAAGATCTCTATTGAATCTTTTAGTTATAGTAGACAAAAAGAAACTTACTAGACATCATAATGTTTGCACTTCAATAAATCCGGCCATCCCGTCTCCAACGCCTCTGTTTCTGAACACATTTTTAAATCAATACTCTTATCGCTTAAACTGGTATTTGCTTGTGATTCAGATTTTGATATATTACTAAAGTTACTTTTTGATGTTTTTGCTGATATATCAATTTCTGTCTCTTGAAGATCATCCATTGGTCTAGGTGGTATTTTAATAAAAGATATTTTCTTTGTTGGTGTCATTGAATTAGCTTCTATGTTTATGTTTTCTTCATCATTAAATGCAGGTAAAAAGCAGTAATATTTTTTAAGCATTTGTGTTACATCAGTCTTTAAAGTTGTCACAGATGGTGGAGGTAATACTCCTTGTAATGTTTCCTAAAAGTAAACAATTTAGTTATTTTATATTTATAAAAGTTTTAATAATAAACAATATATTTGGTATCATTACTTAAATTGGTGTAAGACATAAGTGAGCAATGTAGTTAATACTTGAAATGTATTTAATAAAATCATATAAAAATAATTAAATTGAGGGACCATTATAGTACAACATCTGAGTATAAACAGAATGGTTGTTGCATCAATCTACACTCAGAGCAATGTATTATTTTAATTTTCCTGATCTGGTAGACAAAGTGTGGTGTTGAGTTTGTCACTCAACACTAAACAAACAGTATTAACACTAAATTATCCAATTTGCACCCTTCTATGGCTTCCGCTTGCTTCTCTCTGCTTACCTTATTATGCACAGTAAAATGTGGCTAATAGATGGCTTTAATATTTTTTATTAAATAACAAAACAAATTTTGACCAACCTCAATTTTTCTAACTTTTCTCTTGTCATATGCTTCATACTGTTGAAGAAATTGCCAGAATGGTTCTGGTTGTGGACTAGCTTCTATTTCATCTTCATCAGAAAATATGTCTGGAGAGCGCATTCCACTGTCATATGATGCATCAAGAGATGAGTAGCTTTGATCCAAATTCCACTTTGAACTGCCATCAGCAACTTGAGCCTTCTTACTAATGTCCTCTTCATATTGTGAACCACTATTAGTAATAACTTTGTCATTTTTCACAGATTCCAAAGTACTTTTGTCCTCACAATCACTTACACTATCAATCTTTTTATCATCAGCACACATACTGTTATGCACTTCCGAGTTCACTGTAGGTTCGTCATTTAGATTTAATACACTTCTCGCTGTGCTTAAAGCAGTGATAGGATCTACAATAGGTTTTAGCTTTTGAACATGTTTTAAAATTGTCCCATTGAAGGATAGCTCACTGATTGGGAGCTTAAAAACATTCTCAGTAGTTTTAATGTCACGAAACATTGGTACACTATCTACCGCATTGTTACTATTTTCCATTGTAGAGGTTATAAATACCGTTTTGAATCCCTCAGATTTTGATTCTTCGGAGGTCACTGGTACATCAGTAATATTCGATTTATCATTCAAACATTGGTTTGTAACAGACGAGGCTTCGGAAAATGATGTCGCTAGAGAAATACACGGCGACTCAATTTTTGTAAACTCAGAGTCGGACACTTTTACTGAGTTAAAATTTAATTGATGTAATGGACTGCATTCTGCCTTGCTTAATTCTGCATTATTATGATTAGATATTTTGGATTGTGTGACTGTAGACAAGTCTATGTTACCACCACTATTAGAACTGTTACAATTACTGGAGAGCTCACTCAGTTCGTCGTGGTTATCATCAAAATTATCAACAACATTAAAACTTCTCATATACCGCTCATATAAGGAAAAACTATCGCTCATTGAATGGCAATTAGAGTCTTCGAAGGATTCCATTACCACCACTGACGAACATTACGCACTTGAAAATATCGTCTTGACATTCATCATATCATTAAAACAAAATTAACGTTACACATTAAGCTAATAACTAAAAGTATATGTTAGAAGTTAGAACTTAGAAAAGAAAGGCGCGCAGCGCCAAATGCACTAGCCAGACATCATTGTTGTAGGAATTGTAATCCAAATTCTCTTTCACGAACCGGAATATACAAATTGCAATAGACAATGACTACCCTGACTCCACAGATATTTTATTACATATCAAGGAACATACACTCTATAGAGTATATAAGTATATAACTTATCTGTGGCAATGAGTCAATGGCCAATGACCTGCGATGCGATTGAACCGCACTAGCCTCTGCCAACATTATAAAACAAGTAGCACTGCTATTATTCTACACGTGAAAATTAAACAAACATAATCATTGTGTTATGCTCGTAAAAAAACTAAATTCTCTCTAACTTAACCTCACAATAATATTATCGACTTATTACAAAATACAAAAACAATATATATTGGACATTAAAAATTGTTTCATTTTGTTTGTTTGTTTGTTTGTTTACTTAAACGCTAAAATCTTTAGATCTACCGGTCCTATTTACTTATTTTTAGTTTTGTATGAAAGCTACGTTCTTAAGGAGTGCCATAAGCTATAAATTCAAATTCATCGATATCTATAATAGTTTGGCTAGACTCCTCAAGTTTCTCATCAAGGTCACCAGGTATCCAGATTTTCGAAACTCCTATATTTCACAGTTTTCTCTTTATGTGGCTTTTTGAGGCCAGTCGTGGCGCAAGGGCACAAAGTGTGACTGTAAAACCGACTGGTTGTGGGTTCGATCCCTACTCGAGATGATGAAATATTTACTTAAATTTATATTTTCATTTCTTCGCTTTGGTGTCGGCAGACAAAGCGCGGCATTTAGTTGTGCCACTCAACACGCAATGCCTCCAGAATTAGGCAGAAAGTGGGAAACGGAGTGTTTTAACACTAGGTTAACTCTGCCTATCCTGCTGTGTTCAGGATACGTCGAAATCGATCGATATGATCTACAAGTTTGAAATTTAGAGGTTCTGGTGTATGTTTAAAGATTGAAAGAAAATGACGATTATTTAAAATCTCTAAATCTATCCAGAGGTTCCCAAATAGAGGCACGAATCACGAAAATATGATTATAGTAAAGGATGGTACAGCAGTGCTTTGATTTGCGCTCGACCTTGGCGGGGACACTAACATTCTCTCAATTTTCATATTTGATACTTAATATGCACGGTTATGTTCTAAAAAACACAATGAATAAGTAATAAATTATTAAAAATGTGTTACTAGTATGTTATTTTTGTAAAAGTTCATTCATATATTGAATCTGTACTGTATGTATTGTCTGTACGTGGTAATTTCAAGTTAGAATATTTTCTTGGTTTATATTTTATAGAACGTCATTATCAGTAGTCGGGTTTTAATTTCTGAACGTAATTTTTATTACTTTTATAGTTCACATTGTATCGCACAAATAGCAGAGTAGATAGTGGGAACTTAATGTTATGCCACTCCGTTTCTCACTTTCCACCAATTCCGAGACATTGCATGTTAAGTGGTGGAACTTGACGCTACGCTTTGCTTCGTTACCAAAGAAAATGAAAATAATAGTGTACGTGAATCCACAATCATCGCGTTTACGTGCATAAGCACGTGATTTGACTACAGGCTTGTGCTCCTGAGCCACGATATCCTAAAATAACTTTTTTTGAACAGAAATTAACGCATTTCAACCGATGACATTCAGATGTATTTTATTTTGCCTTTATTTGATATTCTCTTTTCACCCCACTCAACCGCTAACCTAGAAAGATAATTATGTTCTTTTGAACTCTGTTCCGATTGTCAAATGCCAAATGTAAAAATTGAATTATTGGGTCTGTGTTCTGTGTTGTCAAATGAAAATTGTCAATATTAATGTTTAATTATTTAATTATCAATGTTTATCGCGGCTTTTTTATTTGTAGGTGACTTCAGTGTATAGTTAACCTTAAACGATACATTTGTTGATTAATTATTAATATCATTAACTTTATGAATAGACATTTATAGTTATAAGTTTGTACTTGTGTGTACCGAGTTTGGTTAGCGGCTTATGAAGTAAGTTGTTATTATAATTAATTAAACATTTTCGCCTAAAAAATAATTGAACAAATCACACAATTTATGAATATACGTAATTAATATTATTAGAGCTGTTTTCTGTGTAGTTTTTTTCACATTAATAAGAAAATTAATTATTAGCAACAGTTAGGTACTATTATAACCTGCTTCTAATTTTAATTACCTTATTTATTTAATAACGTTATTTATATGAGGCCGTCGTGGCGCTCAGGCATGAGCTAAAGACTGTAAACGCAGCAGGTTGAGGGTATAATTCCCATTGATTGAAAGGTCGGCAGGCAAAGCGCGGTATTGCGTTCCGCAACTCAACAAGCAAAATCTCAAGTATTTGGCGGAAAGTGCGGAAAGCGGCAGAGTGGCTTAATAAGAGGTTCTCTTCTCTAACTCTGCTATGTGCGGGATACAGCATGAAGCTGAAAAAATATTATATTTTTTCAGTTGTATTAACAATATGATTATAATGAAAGAAAGATATATACTTAATACTACTAAAATTAATTATACTTTACCCATACAAGTACTACCTTTAATGATTATTGGAAGTTGGATAATATCATTAATTAATACCCACTATTGTTATTTAAAGTTGTTTTTAAGATATACACTTTTCATTTGTTTTTATTATTATGCCCTGCCCAATGTTTTTATTTTGTAATTGTTAATATATTAATTAATTACAATTCCTTACTAAAGTATAGTAGAGGCTACTGTAGTGCAGTAGTATATTATCAAAATGTGAATTCAACAGATTTGGGTTTGATTGCCACTGGAAAATATGTACTATCTTCATTTTTTCACTCTGGTAGGAAGATGGAGAGCTGCAATATTCTGCCACTCAACACATAAAGTCTTAAAAATTGAGGAGAAATAGGAAATAGAGTGTCTTAACATGGCAGGCACCCTGTGCCATGCTAGGAACCTTGTGTTAAAAAAGAAACAAAACAGTATTCTTAACATTACAAATCTATTACTTAATATTTAACTGACCTTTACTCTGTTATAATTAGTTTCTGTTAGACTATAACAATGTTTATACATGTATGATAATTATATATTTATAAGATAACACAAAATATTGATAATATTTTGTGTTACAATTTACAAAACAATTTAGTGCCTATGTTCCCTTAGAATAAAATAGTATGATTTTTAGAAGTTTAAAGAAAATAAATTTTATACAGTCAAAGTAGTCAATGCTGCCATTTGCATCTTTAAAATAGCAAAGAAATTCAAATATTAAGCATTTTATAAAAAGAAAGGAGTGAAAACAGTGGGCCTTCACAGTAAGTTCCCTGGCATATGCTGATAAACGGGAAAAAAACATAAATCTGATATTTAGAAGTTCTTCACTCTCATTCAGACAATTTAGAAGTCCCTAAATCTTCAGCATTCCTAATTGCTCAGGTACAATAATCAAAAACCGTACCGTTTACCGTAGTGTTTGGCGCTCCGTTCTCTCTGACTACCCCGCAAGGGATAAAGCGTGAAGCTAAGTTAAGTTAAGTTAAGTTTCAATAATCAAAAAAGTTAAACTTATTATAAAAGTTTTACCATTTTAAAACTTATACAAGTAAATAATTCAAATTAGAATTTTTTTACAATTCATAATGTATTGTATTAAAACTTTATATATTATACAAATAAAAAATTTTTTTCTTATTATTTATTTTTCTTAAATATACACTTAAATCTATAAAATACAGATAATAAAATACCTATTTTCGAAGTAAAAGCAATAAATACATGCATAATTATAAAATAAACAATCTACAAGGTATATATTTATTAAATATTTTGTCACTGCATATTTGTCTTGGCTGTCTCGATATCTGACTATGATTGCACTAACCTACGCCCTTTGACCCTGTTTATAATTACTCCCAACAACCCATTCTCCTGGCGTTACTCGGTGATAGTGGTAGACTTTCAACGGTTTTGATAATCTTAAAAATTCTTAACTTCAGTGTTCATATTCGGTAAGTTTTCCAATATTACATATTTCTTTAATGAAAAATATTTAAATGTAAATTTGTTAGATTTTTTAAAACCAGCTTTTTACCCTTCAACCCTTACTTTTTTCAAAATATCAAATTGTTTATTTATCGTAACAAACCAATAGCGTTAGAAAAACAGAATTTATTATTATGTAAATTATAATTTTCATTTTAATTTTTGGGCTTAAATAACAATACATACAATACAGTTTCTTAATAAATGTATATGGATAAGGGGCGAGGAGGACCGCGTGTTTTGCTCCATTGCTGCATTTCTGTATTGGTGACCAAAGGAAAAGTGTACATATCGTGCGTTCATTTTATTGATATCTGCTGCCAGTGAACTATATAATAATATATTTAGGCCTTTTAGTGTCGTGTCATATAGTATTAATTGGTAAGGTGACTCGTTTTATCATCGGAATATCGCGTCCAAAAATTTATTGATTGTAAAAACATATTTTGAATTAAACTTTTATCTATATTTCGTATGTATTTTATAGTTTATCGTAAAGTGTAATCGCTGCAAGAGATGTTTTATTAAATGCAAGTTCGAGAAATTGACTTAAGATTAAATTGCCATTTTGTTTCATATTTAAATTTATATTTACCATATATTTATTATATGACTTTCTTTTTTATTTTATGTAACTTCCTTTCAAGGACGTATTTGAAAAGCATGTTTGAAATGTAGAGTTACGTGTAGGCATACAAGTGATATTATACAAAAAAATAATAATTTAAGTAATATAAATACAATAGCGAAAATCAATGTAATTTCTTAAATAATATCGATCGAAAATTGAAAAAATAAAAGTAAATCAGCTTCACGCTGTTCCCGCGTTTTACCTTATTAAGCGCAGATTAAACAGTAAAAGCGTTCAGGAAGTAATATTTGTTATAATTCTTTTCAATCGTATATTTAAACTACAAATCTCTTATTTCTTTCTAGACATCTAAAATATATGTTATGCACATATTATGTTATCACATTTAACTTACAAAACCATTCTAACTTAGTTACTTACGTGGCAAATATACAATTCATCTACTATCTGAATCTCTCTGAATATCATAAAAAAAGAGAAACTTATAGAAAATCCTTTATTTTTGATTTATGTTTCTGGAATATATCTGCATATTTACTATTAAAATTTAGTATGCATTAGCAACCTACCCGCTTGACGTAACGTTTTTATGTATGAATTGAAATAAAAAAAACACTAAATGTTGAGGGAAGATTGCTAAAATACAATATTGAATTTAAATTGGTTAAGCCGTTTCTGAGTTTAGCGCGAACAAAGGCACAGACATATTACATTTATATTACATTAATAAATGCCCCCATCCCCCCTCTCCTCTAAATAAGATGTTTTTAATATATTTTCCATGTAGAGACAGCGATCAGTTGCATGTCTATATAAATGTAATGATGTACTGTACGTACTAATTTGTGTAGCACACTGTACTAACTCGTACGCGTACTGTTACTAACGTAGTAAGAGTGATGTAGGCATTTCGAGAAATCCTTTCTTAGTCCTACTATACACTCCTCAAGGAATTTAGCATGCTTATATTTTATAAGTATATTTATGGCACAGCAAACGGCAAATTTTGCTTACAACAGCCACAAAATCCATACACCGTGTCCATCAAGGCACAGACGAGCATTTCTGCCATCATCCAATTATATATTAGGAGTACAAATAAGTTTCCGCTGTTTCAATGTAGATAGGGCGGCATGGAGTTACCGGTAGCTTTCGCAGATGATAACCGGATTAAAAATTAGTTAGGTCATTCAAGAACAACTTAACCTATTGGTATCATTGACTTCATTATGTTAAAGTATAATTTTTGTTAGTTGAAAATGTCCAAATTTGAGCGAAGTAAACGTCATTTGTTTACTTCTTTAATTACGTAGAAGCATATGGTGAGGCTGCTCTGAGTGAGAGAAAGTATTGTAACTAGTTTCAAAAGTTTGAAAACGATGATTTCGACGTAGTAGATACAGATGATGCAGAAATGGAAGAATTATTGGAGGAAGATTAATCTCAAATACAAAAGGAACTTGCTCTAACTTGCACTCAGCAAGCAGTCTCACATCATTTAAAATCATTGAAATCATTCGCTTGTTGACCTTCGAAAACACAGTATATGAGATACTGGAGGAAGGTCACGTAAAAAGCATGAGGACCCCCCGGAGGCATGTATGAAGAGGTTGATGACAGTGGACGAGGCGAAAGAGGTATGTAGAGACCGTAGCGTTTTTCGCTACGTTATCTCTGACTACCCCGCTAGGGATAAAGCTTGAAGCTAAGTTAAGTTAAGAAATCATTCATAGACAAGGAAATTGGGCTCCGTACGAATTAAAGCCGATTAAGCTTAAAGCTGCTATAATAAATATTTGTTTTTGATAAAAAAAAACGGCGGAAACTTATTTGTACTCCAAGTAAAATTACCATTGAGAACCACCGCGATGAACAAGGGTTCCTTTTAAAAAAAAACTACTCTCAAATCAGTTTATTAATTCAGGAGCTACGGCACCACGGACAATCACTGTTTCTTGGGTATTTCGCACGTAGTATTTCTCAAGCAAATATTAAAGTAATATGTAGGTAACTGCTTTCTCTATATCATACCTACAATGTACAGTGATAGTGATCGTATTTAAAAGTTTATAAAATTTTCATTTCTTAACATTTATCAATTCATTAGGTATGAACGTACGTAAATATAAAATTAATAATTTCTCTCGTTGCTTGTTGTTTCTTCTGAAGTTAATTTACGTTTGTGATAAGTTACCTCAATTTTTAATACAAAAAATGATACTTATTTAGAAAACGTATAAAAATTTGAACGCAGCGGGACTCGAACCCGCGCCTCCTGGAAACCGACCGACCAGGACGATTTTTCTTTCCTAAGTGTGGAATAACACTTTAAAAATGTTTAAAAACAAAAAATGATATTTGTGTGTTTCGAAGTTTGTTTTATATTGAAAATATAGAAAATATCGATGGAAAGAGAGTTCACAAACAATCATACATATACATAGCTACATATCGTCGGCTCACTGTATTATACCTGCTGCTGCTGTCTTGTTCGTAATGTACATTTTTATACCATTCGAAAGTTTAAAAATTTTTACAAAATTTACCTTTATTTTATAAGAAATTAATTTTGAAATTAGGTAAGAATGTTCTGATATATACCTACCATATATACCTACTCATAGTTTTTTAATAATGAACTTAATATACTGTTTACACTGTCGACGATATGAATGTACAAAACTATCAGAATCTTAATAAATTTGATCAATCATTATCATTCGTATTTAGCAGGGACACTGCTCCCGACTTTTCGCCGAATACTTGAGGAATCGTGTGTTGAGTGGCCTCAACTCAACACACAACGCCGCGCTTTGCCTCGACTCCGGCGAAGGAAGAAATAAAAATATTAAATATATAATTTCCTGGATTGGAAATCGAATCCACAACATGCTGCATGCAAACCCACACTGTGTGCCACGACTGGCCTCTTTAAATAAATTTGATAGTCAATTGAAAAAGAATAATAATTAATTTATTTGGAAAAATATATGATAATTTAACATTTTGGGCGAACTACTTCACGTGAGCGAAGGTTCGAGTATAAGTTCAACAGATAAATACTATCGGCGGCAGTCAATTAAGCGAATTAGGTACTGTGTTTATCATTTAATTATTGGTGTAATTGCTGTTCGTTATTATTATATTAATAATGTCTTAGTTTTATAAGAATTTTGTTTTGTTTTTTTTTCTTCTTTGTTACTTATTTATAATTGGTTGTGTCTTCCGCATCTAATAATAGACTTAATTTATTATCTATCTATACCTCTATCTATACTAATATACTAAAGCGGAAGAGTTTGTTTGTTTAAACGATAAGATCTCTGGAATTACTGGTTGGATTTACTTTTTGTTTGTTTTATATGAAAGCTACGTTCTTCAGGAATGCTATAGGCTATATGACATTATGTTTTAATTCTTAGTTAGGCTTAAATAATAAAATAACAATAATTATGAACGACATCGTATCACTTTAGCCGCGTGCGCCGCAGTTAAATATATGTAAGTACATTGCACTACAAAAACATTCAGTTTCATAAGTTTTTAAATAAAGTCAGAGAGAACCTATATCTATCTCTTATAAATAAGTCATTTTGTGACAAAAAGTAATTGGTAGGTGATTTTTATTGGACGAAGATATTTAAATGCATATTATAAAATATGCATGTATATTGAATTACTTTTTGAAAAATCCAAGCATAATATATTAATAGAAAGTGACTCTTTTATATTATGTTACGATTATTTTACAATTTTTCTATTGATGTCACGTCAACAGAAGTAGATGCTTTACCAATGGAGAACTTATCAATGCGATTTAAATGTTTCCTTTAGATTAAATGATGCGTGAAAAGTAATAAATGGTGATAAAATATTTTGGATACATACTTTATGACAATAAATAATTTAAATGTCAATATAGTTCAAAGTAAATAAATAAATCAGCTTCACGCTGTATCCCGCACATAGCAGGGTAGGCAGAGGGAACCTAGTGCTAAGACACACCGTTTCCCACTAAGTATAGTTTAAAGTACATACTAAATTTTAAAATTACGTTCTCAATTTAAAGTTGTACCATTTTTATATATAGAAACTGTACGTGGCTCGCGATACGTAACCAGATGAATGAAGTGCCCTCCTTCTCTTTGTGAACTGATTGTAAAATCGGAAAAGGCGACATTGTGTTCGTTCTATCTGGTGAACTTTGAATACATTGGATTTCATTTTAATTTTATGCATAAATATTTACATTATTCTTTAGTTAATATTATCAGGTAAGATTATTTAAAAAAACTTGTGATTTTTTTTCGACGATTCTATCATAAAAACTGGTTAAGTGCGAGTCGGTCTCGCGACCTGAGTCTTTCGTACCAATTTCAGGATTGTAAGTCGACGGGAAGTCCAATTTTTAAAAGTTTGCGGGTGTTAGAATTTATTTATTTCTATTAATAAAAATACTTATATTTAAGTATTAATAATTTATATTGTATATAGTAAAAAGAGGCAATAATAAAAATAATCTATTAGTGAAATTTGATTAAATTCTTTTAACTACTTTTTATGGACTGGATAAGAAAAACAACAAAGATATCCCAATTTCATAAACTATTTTATTATGTTTCAATCAATAATTTAATAAATACATCATTATTTATCTTATACTTAGTAAAACAATAAAACAATTAAAACAATATAATATAATATAAATAATATAAATATAAATAATAAATAAAAGCACAATAAACAGTAAACAATAATTTAAAAAAAGAATCAATAGAAGGTATCACTTACGTTTATTCAGTCCGGCAGTCCGTCACAGAATGCCCTTACAAAGCACTGTAATCCATTTTATAATCTACCGACATTTTGCCCCACCATAATAAATTTAGTCAAAACAATTCTAATAATAAATTCTTATTTTTTATTTTAGTATTCTAACTAATATTCTTAACAATAATTAAAAATAATATAATAAATGTATAATTTTAAGATACTGTCACGG
>JAATLQ010032603.1:23264-35418 GCA_013421005.1 Heliconius erato x Heliconius himera
GCAGGGTAGGCAGAGGGAACCTAGTGTTAAGACACTCCGTTCCCCACTTTCTGCCGAATTCTGGAGGCATTGCGTGTTGAGTGGCAGAACTCAACGCCGCGCTTAACCTCGACACCAGAGCGAAGAAATGGAAATATAAATTTAAGTAAATATTTCATCTCCTCGAGTGGGATTCGAACCCACAACCAGTCGGTTTTGCAGTCACACCTCGTGCCGCTGCGCCACGACCGGCCTCAAAACTAGAGCCAGACTAGACTTTAAATAACAAAGATATTTAAAATATAACATTTAATTTAATTATAAAGCAAGGAAAATTGTGTTCATTAAAAACAGTGATAACAAAATATAAAAACTTATTTTTTGTTAAAATTAAAAATGTATATAATATTAATTTAACACTAAATTGACGTCATGTATGCAATATGTGAAAATTGGCAGCTGTCCAACACAAACTATAGTTATAGGTCGTAGCTATTTTATATTTTTTTTATATTAGAAGCCATAGCTTTAATCATCACTCGGGGCAGAGATTATGCATAATTATTTAAATTATTTTCTCGTCTATGACATGGCGTGGCGTTGAGCTTCACCATTAATCACACAATTCGGCAGGTATCGCTAGTTTAATGGTGGAACTCAACACCGCGCTTTGTCTCGACGCCAAAGCGAAGAATATTTGATCTATATTTTTTTTATACTATAACACTATAGACACTAATTATTATATTTAATTATACTGTCATATAAATCATAAGAAAATATTGTTTTTGTCTTTACATTCTTTTTATAAATGATTACTTAGATCTAAGGCAAGAGTTGACCTAAGAGAGTTTTTAATTTTATCTTACAATATATGTATACAGGATGGAAGCATCAGCGCTCCTTTAGCTTTAGCTCCATATAGGGTAAAATATTTTAAACCCATATCTAAAAAAAATAATCAAGATAACTCAACAGTTTAGACGTAGGATTTTTTTTTATTTCACGATGTTTATTAATACCTATATTTTGTGTGACGCAGTTACGCATAGATACCAATAACGTAAACACATACTACTACAAAAATACTACTAAAGGTTAAACAATTTAGAACTTTGCCGCCAATACCTACGACTCGATTTCGGAATGAGGCGAATGCGGTGATTTCCCTTTGATAGGTTTATGTGTGCGTGTACATCGTTCTTGATAAATAGAGTTTTATTTAACAACGATAATATTATTATTAATTTTGTTTAAAAAAAAAAATTAAAATTTTGGATATTTTTTTTATTGTATTAGGCTTTTATAGAGTAGTTTAAACTGTGGTTTCATTTAAAGTGGTGCTGACAAAAACACTCTGTATACTTTATTACGAGAAAATTTTAGGAACGCATTTCTACACACTTAAATATTAAACTTTATTTTCAGATAGTAAAACGCAATAAACGCGTTCGGCAGCAAGCAAACCCAGTGCCAACCACTAGCGAGACGAGCATGGAGCGCGTCGTGGAGAAAATAATGGTGAACATCGAGGATTCTGATGATTGTTCTGATACGGTATTGTATATGCTGTTTATATTTATATATTATCTTTTAATTTATCTATATAAACTAAAACATATTATTTATATTTTCATTTCTTCACTCTGATGTCGAGGCAAAGCGCGGCGTTGTGTTCCGCCACTCAACACGCAATGACTCCAGATTTCGGCGGAGAGTGGAGAAAGGAGTGTCTTAACACTAGGTTCCCTCAGCCTACGCTGCTCTGTGCGGGATACAGCGTAAAAATGATAAAAAAAATTATAAAATATTATTTAGATTATGTTTTAATTTAGCTTTATGTGTATTTTGATATAACTATATCGACATATGCGAATGTAATAATTTTTAAAATACAAAATTATGTTGTATTATGATATTTGTCTTTTTTAAGTATATGGGAGATATACCAGAATTGTTATTGGGGGCATTTAACCCAAAACAAAAAATAGAACCCAAAACACTTATTTTTAAATTTTAGTATGTTTGTCTGTGTGTTTGTTCACGCTAATCTCAGAATTAGCTTGAATTAGTCAAGCTAATTCTGAGATTAGCATGGACAAGTAGACGCAGTTGTCACTGTTGTATATAGACAAACTTCCATTAACAGTGTTAGTGTTTGATTTATTTAAAACGGATCATAAATGGAGAAATTATATCAATATGAAGTATTTAGTTTGATAAAATTACTACAAAATAATTTTATTATTGATTTTATTATTTTCTTATATATTTTACATGCACAGACAGCGATCAGGTAGAATTATATGTATAGATATTATTATTCTGTTTTAAACTGTAATTCACGCTAAGGATAAAAAAAAATAAAGACGCTTAATTTTAATTTCGAAGCTTATAAAATAAATATCAAGAAATATTAATTATTAATAGTGTTGAGATTTATTTTTAAAAAATATATTATGACGAAAGTTTATAATAATACATTTTTATTAAAATAATTTCAGTTAACAAGCTTGACAAGCCCAATAAGCGATAAATCCGACTCGCACACGGAATCCGACCAAGATGGTGCCAGATCTATTCAAGAACAAAATGACATAAAACAAAAGAACTTCCAAATGGAGGTTGCATATCCGTCCATAGATAATATAGATAATGAAACTTCCGAAGAAATATTTGAATTAAGGCACAGATTGGTTGTTAATTCGAAAAGTAATCAGGCAAAAGATGAGACTTTTAATTTTCTTATACACGAGATTCATACGCATGGTGAAGGTGAACATAGCCTTAAAATAGGTAAGATATGGTTTATTTATATTTAATAATAGTTGATTGTTTTCAGCTTCAGGCTTTATCCATTTCCCTCAAGGCAGTGACGTCTAAGGGAACGTAGTGTTAAGGCACTCCATTTCTTATCCACCGCCTAATTTTGAAGACATCGGTGGTGTCGGTGGTGGCGGATACAATTTCGTCTACCAGAACAGCGAAATCAAAAATATTCTTCATATAATTATTTCCCCGAATTAAATTGAACCTCAAAACTTTACGTTGGTGTGAGACGCTGCCCCTTGCGCCACGACGTGAGGTTAAATACGGAGTGTCTTAACATTAGGTTAGCTCTGCCTGCCCTGGTATAGGCGGGATACAGTGTAAATAGAACAAAAAAAAATATTAATAAAGTGTACGTAAAACATTTAAAAATTTATTATTTTACTTAATAATCTTAAATTCTTCAACGAAATGACTTTATAACAAAAGTATAGACGTTATATGTATGGAGCCTGGCTAAACTATACAGAGCCGGCTGAAAGAAGCAATTTTTTGTGTGTTTCTCTAATGCTATCACAATGATACTTTTAATTTTTATAAATTGTATGTATTTATAGTTTTTAAAGTAGACGGTACAAAAAAAGAAAGAAAGTTAATATGAAAGTGAAAGTTAATATTAACCACCACCCAAGTGCAAAAAATTGAACTTTATAAACATTGTCTAATTATAGTAGACTGGCAAAAAGTATACCATAAATGTAAATATATTTTTTTTACTGTTTCATGTTTCAAATACATTTTTTAACATGTTGTCGTTAAGCTACGCCTGTGAAACTTTCAGAGACTATTCTATACTAATACTATTGTTTTTAAAATTACTTTTGAAAAAAAAAATAACACTAGTCATTTTTTTTCGCTACAGCCCTTGAAAATTTTTGATAAAATTTAGCTTACTTAAAAACGATTTTTGTTTCTATTTTACTTCCAAGATTTATAAGCCGATAGTTTTGAAATGTTACATTATACAATTGAAATGAGCTATATCGAGAAAAAAGAATCACGAACACAGACTCAACAGCCAAGCTGATTTAATAGCAATTTTCTTTCTTCAAAAATTGTTTTAATTTTTTTTTTAAAAAAATCACAATTTCTCAAATGTTGGCCGAACCACTAAACATCGGCTTACATACATGGAGGTGTAATGGACAGGTACTTAGGTCCTCTACTCGTAAAAAACCGTTGATCCGTCGATCGCGTTACATCCTGTATATACTCAACGGTTTCTTACATGGAATTATATTAATCGCACTGGTAGAGACCTGTTATTAAGAATTGTTCTTTGTTTAAGCCTAAAGTTTTTTTTAAATAAATAATTACTAAATTCACGTACATGTATAAATATTGGGTTTTCTTACAGGTAATGGACGAACACCAAAAAATATTTCCATAGAAGAAAGGTAATTGTGTCATTTTTAATAATATTAAACATTATTCATAAGGCAAATAATACTATTCTTGTTAAAGTTTTTTTTTTCATAAATATATTTGTTTTTTTTTATTTTCTTTGGCTTAATAATCTCAGTCTAAAAGAAAATATGACCCAATTTTAATAGCAAATTATGCTCCAGTTGTTCAGATATCGACCCGTTGCAGTGATTAAACGGAAAATGGCAATATTAGTTTTATTTTAAGGTAAAACTTTCACGTTTTTGCATGCAAAAACAAATTATATGTAGGTTCATTTGTATATATTATGTACGTGTCTTAATATGTTCCTTGAAAAATTATTTTATTATTTATTCTTATTTAATATATTAATATCAATTATTATTTTTTTTGTTTATAAATTATCAAAGTTATTAACAAAAAAAAATAGAATAGGATTTGTTACAAAAGTAAACATTTGTTACTTTATAGACGATATTTGTACCTAATAAAATAAAATTTATCTTTATTTTCGATTCCATGGAATTTGGTAATCGATAATTTGAGGCTGTCCTGGCACAGGGGCACAAGGATGTAAAAGACAGTGTAAAACGTAAAACGATACAGTTGTAGGTATGATGCCCACTCGAAAGAATGATACATTATTTCTCAATATTTTCATTTCTTCGTTCTGGCACCAAGTCAAAAGCCCGGCGTTGTGTTCCGCCGCTCAACTCACAATGCCTCGAAAAATTCAGCGGAACGTGGGAAACACAGTGTCTTAACACTAAGTTCCCTCAGCCAACCCAGTCTATCATTTGATCATATTTTTTATTTAAAAATACAAATAAAATAAATAAAAGTTAGTTTATAAGTTTATACTAAATATAAAGAATTCCACTAACAACTGTCATTTTTCCAAATATCGCAATTTAATTTATTATTATTTTGTCGTACCAGACCTAAATAGGGATAGTTTTCAGATAAACCAGCATTAAACGATCTATAAGAAATAGACATCATAAAAATTTTCGATATTTTATATATTCAGTTTGAGTAATTTTATTCGTGCTACAGTCACTTAGTATTATAACAACAGCAATTTAAGTATATAAATTAAAATTCAATCAGCTTCACGCTGTATCCCGCACACAGCAGGGCAGGCAGAGGGAACCTAGTGTTAAGACACTCCATTCCCCACTTTCCGTCGAATTTTTCGAGTATATATTATATACTCTATATGGTATAATTTTACAAATTATATGTTTCTATTCCAGATGTGGTGAATAACAATGAAGTCCTCAATACCAAGAGCTCAAATATTTTAGTTGTTGCTCTCAATCTTGTTTTTTTTTAAACTAAGGAACGCATCAATATTTTGTAAGTTCGTAGCTCCTATAACATATAGGTTTTTTTTTATTGAATACTATTTATTAATATCACGTGGATTATCATAGATTTTTTCATGATTACTATTAAGAACCTATTCAATTATTGTCTAATAAGTTCTTGATAACTTAACAGAGATAGTGCTGTCTCTTTTTCTTTGTTCTAATAAGAAAATGATAGCAGCACAGATGTTTGAGTTATAAAATAACGAGAACTTTACTTATTTAGGAAATGTATAAAAATTTGGACGTAGCAGGACTCGAACCCGCGCCTCCTTAAGGAGTCCCGCTACTTTCATTTTCTTATACATTTTCTAAATAAGTATTTTTCTTTCCTAAGTGTGAAATAACACACTTTAAAAATAACGAGAACTTATCAAAGTCTTAAGGTCTAGATATATAAAATATCGTATACATATCTGAAATGGTTGGGCCCATTATATATATAGATTATTCAATCTATATATAAACTCATGAGGCTGTTTTATTATGAATTGTTATATATGAACAATATGTGTGTTAGTTAGTTCAAGTGTTGAATTTCATTTATATATTTATTATAAACATAATTAGTATGTCACAAAAAAAAATATTGTTCCAATATAAACCAGATACATTTTTATAATATTATATTTCACATACATTTTCACATTTTCGATTGTATAAGTGAGAATAATTTTAGTATAAATTTTGCAAAAAAAGTTTCAATTTTATTAAAATCTATAATAACATTAACAACAATAATAATAATTAATACATACTGAAGTTTAACTAAATGCTCTCTAATTATTAAAATTATTAAAAACTGTAATGTATTTAAAAAAATATATACAGAGTGGAAGTGTCAGCACCACTTTAAATGAAACCATAGTTTTAACTACTCCATAATCAATTAAATAAAAATGTTTTTTCCCATAAATGAAAAAAGTGATTTTTTTCAAACAAAATTCAATTCAAAAGTTCAAAATTGATTAACCTTTAGTAGTATTTTTGTAGTAGTATGCGTTTACGTTATTGGTATCTATGCGTAACTGCGTCACACGAAATACAGGTATGGATAAACATCGTGAAATGAAAAAAAAAACCTACGTCTAAACTGTTGAGTTATCTTGATTAATTTCTTTAGGTATGGGTTTGAAATATTTTACCTTATATGCTGTTTCCGCAAAAGGAGCGCTGCCTCTTCCACCCTGTATAATTTAATTGATTGATTTACTTTATTTATATATTTTTTTTTATTAGGCTCATTATTTTCATTACAGATTTATACAAATATGTTTGTAATAATAATTTATTTCTAAATATGTTCCTATGTCCATGAAAGGTATCGGTATATAGATTTTTAAATTTATGATAATTTTATGTTCAAAAAACATTTGGCAGTTTTTTACTAGTTCCTACAATTTGTTAGCTTTTTATAAGAATTTATTATTGTACTATTAATTGTCTAAAAAAGTTTTTATATTTATAATTAAGCAATATTTTGTAAAAAAAAATAAAATTAATGGTGAGTTGTGAAAAATTTAAAATGAAATTACGATAGCATAAAATTTCTTTAATTATTTTAATGAAAAAAAAATAAATTATTATATAGTTTCTGTATAATGGATATTCTTTATTTTATAAAAACTGAAGCTGCAAAAAATTGATGATCGATATAATATGATTAATATGAAATCTGTTTTTTTGTAAACATTTGTTATTTACGTATTGTATACGTAATTTTATGTTAAAAACGTTACATTTTATGAATTGTGATTTTTTTTTATTTTTCATGTGTAACGAAGTGTGTGTTGTTTTGGTGTGAACGTGTCAATAAAACATTTTTTTAATGATTTATTATGAAATTATTATAATATAGGCATTCTACAACCGGTAAACTATTAAATTCTTCAAATGTGAAGAACAATCGAAATTAATATGAACTAAAATATTTCCAAAGTTTTGGCTGTGTAACAAATAACAAGACTGACGAGAAAATTGTTGATTCTGTTTCTAATTGTGCTTTTTCTCGAATTATCATATTAATTAATGTTATTTTTATACCTAACTTATGTAAGGCGTGTTTTGTAATTGGTGGATCTACCACTACAAATATATTTATATAACTTAACTGGTCTTTCATTATATTCCTTTATTCTTTACAAAACTTCCTCAACCAAACATCATGAAAGCAAAAAATCTAATAATATATCAACCTCATAGATTTTTCTTTATTATATTTTTTTAAGTAAAATTATAATTGTATAAGGGAAAAATACAGATATGCAATAAAAATGAAAACAACAAAAAGCAATGTTTCCGCCCGGGATCGAACCGGGGACCTTGTGCGTGTGAAGCACACGTGATAACCGCTACACTACGGAAACTTATTTATATCAGTCGAAAATACCAATCAAAACATAACTAACATTAATATATAAAAGAAATTTATAAAAATATAAAACAAATACGACAAGTGCAGTTTATAACAAGCCACGGCTGAATACAAGACGCTCCGGGCTTAGATAGAGTTGACGAAAATAAAAAAAAAAGAACGGTAGAGGTGATTTTGTCTGAGCCAGTCTCGCGGCTACTTCGCCCGCGAATGGTCGCGGACACGCTACCGTGACGTATTATTGTCGGTGTTAAGTTGGACAAATTCCCTTTTATTAATCGAGGGCTGCACAAAAATACATCACCATGGATCCCGAAGCCTTCTTGGACCTGGCCAATCAGGTCATAAAACTGAAAATGTACCCGTATTTTGATATAGCGCACTCCTTGCTGTGCGCTTTAGCGGTACGAGAGGATTTAGGAGCTGGTAAGGAATTAATTATTTAATATTTCAAATTAAACCCGCCATACGCTTCTAATGAAATGTTAAATAGTATAGTAAATTCTTTTTTTTATTCTAGAATGGAACCATTGCCGTTCTATATCATGGGACTAAAATTAAGCCACCTATAGAGTTTATAAATAGACCAGTTGCTTTCATTAGATGGCAAACCGCACTTATTATAGAAATAAAATGCCGATGACCACATCGGTTTAAAAAACAGGAAAAAATACATACAAATCTTATTTCGTCGATATTTATCCTGTTTAATTAAAAAGGAAAATACTGATAATTGTTAGCAAAATGTTTGTTTCAAAGGACAAATCGTTATCATGTAATTTATTATCTACGTAGCTGAACTAGATTGTAATGATTACAGCCTAATAATTACATCACTTGTGAACGTATTTTTATTTTTTTTACATAAATATTGGTTGGTAGAGAAAGAGAGGTTATGTTGCAAAATAATGTTTGTGATTACGATAAGACCCTTCGCAATGCCGGTGCCGTTGGCGGGGAATGCGAACGATTTACTCGAGTCTAAATAGATGGCGCCATTTTAAACTTAAATAGGTCGGGATTGTGCATAAGCTATAGTGATCTGTTATTTGTTTTCGTTAACAATTATCTTAAATTTGATATGTCGAAATGGGGAATTGTATGATAGTGTATGCAAAAAAATTTAATTTGGGCTCGTCCGGGATTTGAACCCGGGACCTCTCGCACCCGAAGCGAGAATCATACCCCTAGACCAACGAGCCATGCTTTGGATAAGCGAATTTAAAAAACAATTTATTCAATCTATTCTAGACCAATTTGCAAATAATATAATGTTAAAATGATAAAATAATCGTTAAATCATTTTCATATTTTATTTTTTTAAAAGTATGAAAAGCCACAGTCGACCGCATACATTCTGTTTTGGAAAAGGTTGACATTACATAAAATATAACTTAAAATACGAAATTGACTCCAGAAGTCAACTTTGATTTAGGATCTTTACTGTTTAAAAGAATAAAATATAAAAATAAAAATTATTTCTAAAGAAACGTAAATATTACAATTTCATGATTTTTGTAAGCAACAAAACTAATAAGTTATTATCAACAATTATCGTTTTATCACTTGCACCAAAGATATATTAAAACTTGATACTGATAGTACTACGCCAAATGTGCATATTTTTAAAATAATAACGATTTAACTATTTATATAAATGTTTCATCTCCTCGAGTGGGGATCGAACCCACAACCAGTCCGTTTTACAGTAAAACTTTGTGCCCCTGCGAAACGACTGGCCTCATAGTTTATTTAAATAAAAATAACTTATTATATAATATTGTACACAACACATTGTATTATAATTGTAATAATAGTAGTAACTCATATACATATAAAAAATGTCAATACTTTTTCAGAAAAACATGCACTCATCTATATGAAACTTGTGTTCCTTTCAAATATTTTATCTATAAAACCTACTACAGACTATACGGTATATTTTTTAGTACTTACTGCAGATAAAATATTTTATAGTTATAAAGAACTTTTTAGTTAAAACAACAGTAAATATAACTAATGCCACAGAGTCTTTACTTAACTTTTTAAAATGGGACTTTGTAAGCTCTACTTGGTAAAACACGATGTTTCTTACTCTGTATCTGTAATCTCTATAATTATATTTATGAAATATCAAAAATAACACACGAAGAAATGGCGCACAACGTTTTATATATAGTTGACCATAAATCATTCTTTATTTTTTGAATTCATAGTGTAAATTTTCTTTTAAAAATAGATGTGTTTACAAAGATAAACATTCCGACTAAATCTTCTTTCTATTCTGGAAATCTGCGATCTACTTCGATTCTGGCATAGACCTTGTATATCTCTATATAGAAGGTACTCTCAAGCATTAATGATATTGTGTTGGTTGCGATCTAATCTATAATTCTTTATAGGGAAATGCAATGTTTCATGACTGACCCATGACTCCTATCCGTCCTCTCCAATGGTTACAGGATCAAATACAGATCCTAAGTATACTTTTATTTAACATAGATAATAGTATCACCCTCTTTATATACTGTCAACATTTTAAGATGCCTATTTGAACCTTTATAAAATTATTTTAGGAAGGTATGTATTCTAGAAATCTAAATTTGCAATAGTTTAAAAAATATATTTTTTAAAATCCTACTAATATTATAAATTTAAAAGTTTGTGAAGTTGGTTGTTTGTTCCACTTTCACGCAAAAACTACTGAACGGATTCAGATGAAACTTTAAAAAAATATAGCTTATATATCAGAAAAACGTAGACTACAGTTTATGTAGAGATTTTTTGTATAATTTGGCTATAATACAACAGTAACTTTAAGCGGCCGAAGTAGATCGCTAGTTATGAATAATCATATGATAAATATTATTGACCAAGTTACGTAGGCTGCAATTGGAGGGTGAAGAAAATACGATTTTTATATATTAAACTTATATTAATAAAATTTTAATTAAAATACATTAATTTTATCTAAAACTAAACTATATCTAAGACTACTGCCTTCAATGTTGGAAGAACAGTAATCTGTTTAAACCTAAATTAATCTAACTTATATATAATTGTCCTCAATTTTGGAGAAACAATATTGAACCTAAACCTAATTAAATCTAACTTAACCTACGACTTAATTACTCCACGATGGAATAATAAGTGTGGGAACAGAATAAATTCCTTTCCCACCGGCGCTGTTCACCCGATCTCTCCTTTGTCAGCGTTTTGTGGCGCTCGGCCGCCTATCAGACGGACATATTATAATATTAAATAAATTTTCCGCCTGTGACACCGAGCGCTATATAACAACCAAGAGAAATACTTTAGTTTTCGCCATTTTTAAATAATTATGAAAAAATTCTAGGTGCACAGACCTTCTCCCGCAAACACCCACTGTCGTGCTGGCTATCAACGATGCTAGTGATCTTCGCGGGGGGCATGGTGGCAAACGGGTTGCTGGGAGAGCCTATACTGGCACCGCTTAAGAACACACCTCAATTAGTTATAGGCACAATAACATGGTAAGATTTGATTTTTTCAGCTTCACACTGTATCCCACATATAGGGAGTAGGCAGAGAGAACCTAGTGTTAAGACACTCCGTTCCATACTTTCCGTCTAATTCTCGAGACGTTGCGCGTTGGATGTCGAAGAAATAAAAATATTAAACAATTCATTCCCTCGAATAGGAATTGACCCCACAACCATAGCATTTACAGTCACACGCTTGTGCCACTGCGCCCCGACGGCCTCAATTATAAGATTTGATTAAGGACTATAATATAATTACCAATTTTGAAGTGTGTGGATAAATACACGACAGTCGCGAGTTTGATTACCGTTCCTATAATATATGTCTAAAATATTTTTATTTCAATGTGACCAGACAAAGTACGGCCACGGCGTGATATTTCATCAATCAACATACAATCTCTCTTTATTTGGCGGAAAGTAGAGAAGACAGTAGTATATTAAAATCATCATCCTATCCTTTGGATTCTCTCTGTCTAAATCTTATATTAGACACTAGCGGCCCGCCCACGGCTTCGCCCGCTTAAAATACATGATTATTGATTTAAGCAGAATTGATTGACAACTATAATAAAATAATGCTGTGTTGAATTAATTACGATTTAAACTTTACTGTTACAATTTATGAAGGTAATCTCTACTAACAATTCAATTTTGTTTACTTAAAATAAATAAATCAGCTTCACGCTGTATCA